>MU190409.1:18038-43242 GCA_016904865.1 Pissodes strobi
TATGTTAGTTTTGGGAATTCATGGTGAACGTTCAGGGACCGGGTAGTGTTCTCCCCGAATAAGATACGGACGTCCAGCCGGGGGTTTGAGCCCCGTGCATGCTAGAGATTTTTATGTTTGTGAACGTCCAGCCGGTGGTGTTCGAACCTTAAAACAAGCCGTGCATGTATAAGTCGGGGCCCCAGGGGTACATACTCGACATACTGGGTGCCCTAAAAATAGTATATCTATCCATCAGGTGTAACTAATCTGGGATGGATCGCCCCAGCTCTTACTAAGCCGGATAGAGGTCTTTTCTGGCTGAATTTTCGAAAGAAAAAGGCCAACAGAGAGCTGTACTACTACTACTACTACTATTAACCTTAAACAGCCACGGTCGCAAAACATGAATCAAGGAAGGGCAACGTTGCCAATTCTCAGTTCCCATTACTTTTAATGTCTTCACGTGGGCGTACGTGATAATTCATATATAGTTGTTTTTTTCTTGATTTTAGGCATTGCCTTAGGTAATTTCGTTAGTCGCGCCCCCGGAGCCAGCGCCAGCGGAGGGTTATGGGTGAGGTGAAATATTAGAACAACACCGGGCTGCTGCGAAAAGCGCAGGGCCGAGAGTCGAAAATTTGCTGTAGATAGACGCGAGTGTTTACAAGAGACATTTATTTCGGTATCCTAAGTATCTGATACTTTCGATAATTAAAAGTATAAGATTCAAAGTATCGAATAGATACTACCTGCGTCTAGCCGGACCGTTCAACTTTCCACCCCGGTCTTACGCATGCGTATTTGCGTAACAACGCCAACGATATTATTGTTGTAATATGTTTTGAATGGTGGGCAATGGAATATATTCGCGGAAACACATGCAAGCTCCTCTATATCCACTATAATACGGCTCTTAACCCAAATTTTTTATCATTAAACTAATATTTCACTCCACGCATGGCCCTCCGCTCTCTTCGCTCGCTACGGGGGCTCAACGAACACGAACCAACCAAAACTAACTGAAAGCAAGCCCAAAATCAGGAAAAAATATAAAAAATGCAGCACGACAATCTGATCTTACATCTTTTACAACAGCTATTCACACAATTATTTACGGATTTACTTAAATTCGATCGGGAAGCAGCAGTAAGATATTCAATTCAGCTGGCTAGTTTTTGAAACGCCACTTTTCACTGTAATCACGGCCAAAATACGCATGCGCAACAAAGATGAAATCTTGACTGGTCCGGTTAGATACTATTCTGTACATCACTACTGGACAGTTGGACAGACATATTTCCGCATATCGTCCGTCAGTCACAGTCAGTGTTGTCGAACCTACCGAAATTTCGGTATTTCTTCCGAAACGGCAACGGACCTACCGAAATACCGAATGCCCATGATTTTTTACCGATTCTCAACAATAACTATTATTTTACCGATTTTCGGCAATAATTTCGATTTCACCATTTTTGCCGATTTTTCTATTGATAGCCATACCCGATTTACTTTCTAGTTATCCAAATAGGATGTCGAATGTCGAATAGATCAACCGACGTTAAATTTATAAGCAATTGTTGGCACTACTTTACATTTATTTCGGGGAATACCTATGTGGGGTTCCCCGTTCCCAAAGTGTTTTGGTTTGGTGTTTGGTAGTTTCATTTTTAGCGTTTTCGATTGGTAGAACTAGTGCAACACTGGTGCAATATTTATGATCGATTGGTAGAACTCGTGCGACTTTGTATGTTCGATTGAGGAATCAGGTCATTCAGTTTTGCACTCAGTGCATGTTTTTCAGCCCGATGTCTGGGAGCTCGTGTCGAAATTGGTGCAAAACAAACAACCACAAAATAAGGGGGGATATTTTGTGCAAACAACTTAAAAATGGCCAAAAAAGTAAATAGCAGAGGGATTCAAGTAGTTTTGAATTTGTTATTGTCATCGCGCGATAGTGATGAGGAAGAAATGCAAAGACTGCATTAAGTGAAATATCACATTAAATTCCAAAAATAAAGAATTATGATTTCATCGTTTACTCTAAAATGAATAGTTAACTCCGTCATTTTAACAAATTGCATTCGTTAAAACATAACGAATCACTTAATTCACTTACATAAAGATTATAAGAATAAAACGGCAACAAAAAAAGAGACAAGTCAATGAAATTCTTTTTCGATTGGGATTGCACTAGAGCAATTTTTCAACTGAACTGGGTTTGCACGAGTTCACTTTCAGTGCCAATCGAAAACGCTATTAGTTTCCGTCTAGCATCTAGAGGCGCGTTCGGGATGCTCATGCAATTCAATTCACTCCGTGCATACCTAAAAAACTCCAGCCGTTCGGGTAAAGCTTTTCGTGCAAATGGAGTAGCTCTTTCAGCGTTCGACTATTACGGAGTGGGGTAAAAAGAGTTTACTCTAAAAGTTCCACCTCGTAGAAGGAAGATATTGGAGTGAGTCTGCGTAGTCTGAGAATCGGGCGAGAAGTGTCATTTTCGTTTTGTGTCTTGTTTCTTGAGAAATTTGTTTGGGTCATATGCATAAATTTTGTGGCCATTATACTAGCACTCGCAGAAGGAAGATTTTGGAGTGAGCGTGCGTAGTTAGAGAATCGAGCGAGAAGTGTCATTTTCGATTTTCATTTTGTGTCTTGTTTCTCGAGAATTTGAAATTTGTTTGGGTCATATGCACAAATTTTGTGACCATGTGTAGTCCAAGATTATAAAAATATGGAAATAAGTAAATATCCGCATTTTCCTGTTGTAGACGAGGCAGGTAACCCAGTTAACATTGTGTCCGAATTCTCTTTAAAAAACCCTTTTCCTGAAAATTAAAATTGAAAACAGCTGTCTTGAATCCGTCAGTAATCTGTCGTTCCTAGGTCCAACAACTCCGAATCGTTTGACTATACATTTTGACTCCATACGCTCCAAGATCACGTGCCTGAAAATCCACTCGTACTCCACTCCAACTCCATTTCAATACCCGAAACCAGCTTAGGTTAAAGGATAAGAGAAATGATTTATTATCTTTCTTTTTCAAAATATTTGAGGGGATTAAAGTTAAAGTTCAATTGAAAATTTAATAAATAAAAATGCCTTCGCCGGGGTCGTCGAAAGAGGAAGATAAAACGAAAAAAAGTACAATGTTACAAGCAGGAGTAAAAATGCGAAAATATATGCCAAACGTTAAAAACAGTGTTTAACGGCTTTTGAAAAGAGATTATTTATCCATAATACCCATTGAAAACTTTGACTTTAAGATGCCCTGGCTTTTTTAAAATCCGAAGTTCTAATAAACTTATTTAAATTAAGATGCTTAGATTTTTACATTGAATCATGCCAACAAATAATTAATAGATTTCCTAACCCAAACTAACCTATAGTTATACCGATTTTGCGCAGTATGAGTAGTCTACCGATTTTGAAAGGCATTTTCTCCCGATTTAGCATTTTGACGTTCGACAACCTGTTCACAGTCACCAGTCACAGGTTACAGTCACAGTCATAAGCAGAGACAAGGTCATAAGTTAATTATATTTGTATAAAAAATAAAAAGTCAGTTGCTTATTGCTTTATCTTTATTGTTTTAAAATTTTCGAGAAATTTAATGATACCAAAATAATTTGATTTTTCTAATTTTTGATAAGTTTGGGTTAACAGCAAAATCTGAGAAAAATGCCGGTTCCAAAGAGGGAAGAAAAGGACTCTAAAAAACAAGGTAGATTCTAATTTTCTTTATTTTGACATAAAACTGTTTTTGTAGAAAATATTTACTGATAAGATGGAATGAAATAATCAAGACCAGTATTTAGTCAGTTATTCCTTCACATCACTCTTAAATTCCCATTTTGATAGCAACCTACATGTTATGTGAGGCTTAACTATTTATGAGTCCAGGTTCAACTAAACTAAAGCTGGCCCTGTATAACATAGCCATGTCTAAGTGTATGTATTTGCTACTCCAATAATTAAAGAATTTGGTGATATGGTGATGCACTTTGACTAAAAAGTATGTATTATAATAAAGTTGCTTTGATGTGTATGGGTGTAATTCTAAGTAATATAGTAGTTACTATATTACCTAAGTACCCTCATCATAAATCAATGTCTCTGGGAAAGTCAATGGATAAGGAAACTAAGCAACTATATACTTATTTCTATCATTTATTTATTCATTATAGCTTATTTAGCCAATATTGATTTTTAAACTAGCTTAAAACTAATGGGGGAAATCGAAGTAACTCAATTTTCCTCAGTTTTGTTTTAAAACCATTATAATTTTCAGCAAATAATACCACATAACTTATTATAATCTGAACACTAAGTCATTAAATGTGAATTTCTATGTAAATTTGTTTTAGGTACAGAAATGTAGAAAATTTTTTTAGACCTAATATTACAGGTATCTGTTCTAAAAGGCAATGTTTCTAAGAATTACATATTATCAAGCTTATACAATATAAAAATAATAGTTCTGCTTCAAGATGTAAAAGCCCGAAGCCACAGAAAATATAGTTGTGTAACTATATTTTCTGTGCCGAAGCCTTAGACTGGGAAACCCAAAACTACCACGTAATAGTTGTCCATCCATTCTTCTTTGTGGGTAGTCCGAAAATAGCTTAAAATATACCTAAACATTTCAAGAACTTTTTCCGAATGACTTCCAAATTGTAAATTTTATTAGCCTATTGAGGATCCCAGATGACTCTCACAACTGAAGCTTGCTAATAGCTAAATATTTATATAATGCAATTATAGCATCCATTCCTTAAACCATATAGGTAAAGTTTCTTACTGTAATTTGGCCTATATGCTTATTAAAATTTTATTTGCAAAAATTTTTTTTACTTAGCCTTAATCAGTGATTTAATCACTAATCTCATGGATCATAACTTATGGATCACAACATGTCAACCCATACCATTCAAACAACAAACATCCATCAAATACTATAGTAGTTAAGACTCCTAACAAATCTAGCATCAATATATCTATATTTATACACATTTGCCGCTCTGGAAACTGGACATAAGCCTTTATTGGTTTTACCATTACCAAAATGTATATTATTAGACATCTTTGTGCTATGTCCATGAATATTATTGTAAAATACAGTTTTTATATTAGACTTTTATTTCTTATTTAATATATGAATTAATTTACATTGTTCAAATCTCATAAAATATAGAGGTGAAGTTAAAGAAATATTTAAAGAATTAAGAATTTTTTCATTTCCTTGGTCCATGGCAATATATATTTCATTAGATCCATAATAATTAATCATATATTTAATGAACATTTACTTACCAATTGACCAAACTAGGTTGCAGAAAAGTAGGCGCTCACTAAACTAGTATGCTTCTACTAGTGCTCCTAAGTTTTATAATAAATCGAATAATAATGACCTACTGTCATTAAGTTCAAAAGTTATATAAAAGAGCAACTAATTAATAAATCTTATTGTTCATTATTTTGTAGAATACCTAGGTTTTGCTAACTTGTCAAGTCAAGTCAGAAATGCTTTATTGTACAAAAAGACCTTGAGGCTCTCATTTACAAAGCTGAAATAGAAATAAATATAACAACAATATCACATTAACAGTAGTAAAACAATAAGTAGGTACGAACATTCATATGGTAGCTAGAATATAAAAAGATGAATTATTGAACAATTAAAATAAACATTTAATTTGGAACAAAAGGTTAAAGTACCAAATACAGGATAAAAAAGTTTTTTGCAAAGATATTCTTAGCATGTCATTTACAGAGCTAAAATCAGTGGGTGAAAGTAGAAAAAGTTGCAATAAGTTCCAAAAGTTCCTGTAAGTTCTATATAGTTTATTGTCCACATTTTGACTTGTGGTTTGCCCCTTGCTTTTTCTTAAAGTTTCTTGAAATTATAAAAATTTTCTTGAATTTACCGGAACTTTCTTAAACATTATGGAACTTAATAAGACTTTTTTGAACTTTTCTTAAAATTTTTGAGACTTATTGAAATTTTGTTTCATAATTGCTTCAACTTACATGCTTTTTTAAACGAAATTAAATAGAAACAAGAACAAGATTTGTAGCACAAAATTAATGGAACTTAAAGTTTATTCATCTATATGTATAAAAAAAATATATCATAAACACAGAGTTGGCAAAATGTAACAAATAAAAACTTTTTAGGAGTCTAAAAAACGTAAAACAGAAAAAAATATAGACACGATTATAAACACTTAAATTTGGCAACAAAAACATTTAGGTAGGTACAGGGTGATCCCCTATAATGTCGCCCCCCTTTAACTTTTTTATTTTAATTGTCTCAAAAAAATTAAAATTATGGTTATGTAGGTACTAAAAAATCCTTTTTTTCTGTGTATAAAAAATAATGAAAAAATGATCAGTATACAGGGAAAAACAAAAAGCTATATTTTTTTTCAATGGAACACCCTATATATGAATTTATTTTTCGATTCCTCGTAAAATTCTAAGAATATTTTATGTATGATGTTATACCTCTAGAGTTAGTAGTTTCACAGCTATAAACAGTTGAAAATCGGTACTTTGGCTACTTTTCACTTTGGTAGCAAGGAGATCATTAGAGATGGAGTAAAATCAATTTCACATTACTATCTTAACTTTCCAAGAGCTATCTGATGGTGCTAACTTATGGTACCTACCGAGGTACCAGAATTGGTACCCATGGTACCGCCTGCCAGTTAGTACCGTCAGATAGCTCTTGAAAAGTTTAGATAGGATTGTGAAATTTATTTTACTCCATCTCTAATGATCTTCTTGCTACCAAGGTGAAAATTAGCCAAAGTATCGATTTTCAACTGTTTATAGCTGTGAAACTACTAACTTTAGAGGTATAACATCATACATAAAATATGCTTGGAATTTTACAAGGAATCGAAAAATAAATTCATATATAGGGTGTTCCATTAAAAAAAATTAACTTTTTGGTTTTCCCTGTATACTGATCATTTTTCCAATATTTTTTATACGCAGAAAAAAAATATTTTTCAGTACCTACATAACCATACTTTTATTTTTTTTGGGACACTTAAAATAAAAAAGTTATAGGGGGGCGACATTATAGGGGATCACCCTGTACCTATATCTACTTGCAAATATAATGTAATTATAGGCTTACTTAATTTTTCAAATGAAACTTCTTAACGCTCGCCGGGAGTAAAATGTGAAGGTCTCGTCACGGCCATTGCTGACGACAAAGGGTCACGGGCGTTTATTGTGATATCTTTGTTAGTTTACAAGATAAAAAATATGGATTTGCTCTATTACCTTGTCAAGACATAAGCGAAACTTTTATGAAGGATAGTTTTTTTTTCATTTAGGCCTTCCCTTTTTGTTAATTGAGTGATATATTTAAAAAACTACTTCTTAACCAAATCCGAGGCTACGGCGTTTAGGTTTAAGAAGTTTCACTTCAGATATGCGTACATAGTGCACACGTTTTTTTTTTTATAAGTTCATATTTTTTTTCTATCATTTCTCTATCTGTCACGGATATCTGTAAAGGATTTCATCCTATCATGCCAACAGGACCATAAAATATGTGTTGTGAGGAAATAATATTTACCTGTATCAGGTTTTTTGGGCCAATAAAAATTACCCTTATTTTCATACATAAACCTCAGTTTATACTTGTTTTCGTTGACAATTTCCAACACTCACATAATATTCCTCCTCTATGGATGTGCATGTCATAGAGTGCCCAGAAGAGCAACAAAATCATTAGAGCAAACAAACAATTTGATAGAGAATTCAGTTGAAAAAAAAATAAGAAAGTGAACACTAAAACCTAAGAACTATCAGATCATAAAAACAGTAATTAAACAAAATAAGACAAAAAAATAAAGTATTGTATATAACAAAATACAAACATAAAATACTGGTATGGAGAGCTGTGTATACCAGTTCACAGTTTATATTTACACCACTTCTACAAACTAAGGGAAGTCGGACATATATGCAGATAAGATGTAATATGAACCAACCAGCAAAATGTCCTTTACTTTATTTTTAAATTTAGGAAATGAAAGATTTTTAACATCAGATGGCAACCTGTTAAAGAGCTTCTTCCTCGGCTTCTTCTCTGCATACAGGGGTAACTTGTCAAATTTACTAGATCGATGAGTGTCCAAACAAAATAGGTCTCTAGACCGAGTGGAATAATCATGGAAACTGTGTCCTCTTTGGTAGTTACTTTGTTTTTTTTTTTAATGAACATCAGTACCTTAAATATGTAAATCCAAGGAAAAGTCAGTATTCTGTACCTGACAAAATAAGGTCTGCATGTTGATCTGCAGTCGATGTTAAACAACAGTCTAATTACCCGTTTTTGAGAAATAAAAATACGTTCGCTATCTGCACAGCTCCCCCAGAGAATTACATTGTAACTCAAATGGCAGTAGATTACTGAGTAATAAACACTAATAAGATCGCCACCATTGAGGCCATCTCTAAGTCTACTGATTGCAAAGAATCCAGAGTTGATTTTTTTAGCGACATAATCAACATGAAATGCCCATGATAATGTATCGTCCAGGTGAATCGATTCATTTTCGACTATAGGAACATTTTTACGAGCTCTAAAGTGCATGTAGACAGTCTTTTCCATATTGAGAATTAAGTTGTTGCGCCCGCACCAATGACTGAATTCCTCAGTCACAACTTGGACTGTCTGTTGTAGCTCACAGCGATCATTCGCCGACACCATCACTGTGGTATCGTCGGCAAACATGGTTACTTCACCAATGCTCAGTCCATCAGCAACTTCATTGACAAACAACAGAAATAGTAGAGGCCCCAGCACTGATCCCTGAGGCACCCCCACATCCACGTCATACATATCTGACCTACTTTTATCAATCTTCACATATGATTTCCTATCAGTAAGGTATGAGGCCAGCAGATCAAGAATTGGTCCCCGCATACCGCTTGCATGTAATTTAATGTGCAGAAAGTTTATATCAATGGTATGAGGAATTTGCATCTGAAAAAGCTTTGACTTTAAAAATTTTACCTAAAGAAAGATACTTTTCAAGCGCAGATCGATAAGTCCTTTGAATTATGAATTGGGAATTATCATTTTCAAAACATACTGCTTCTTGCAGGTTGTCGCAAAATAGTTTGATATGCAATATTGTTTTTCTACCCTGATTTGTTTTAAAACATAACTTTCGCTAATCTAGTACCAGCAACAAATACAAGAAAAGCTATGATTCGATTTTTTTTTAAATTTACTAGGTTTTCTCTCGTTGATGCACTTTTTAGACAAAAAGAAAGAATTCGTCCAATTAGGTATATAATTTTTGTGATATTCTTTTCTTCACCAGGATAAATCACAAAAGTTTCGGATTGTTTTCTAAAAATACACCAATCACCTATTGTCACTAATTCTTTCGCTTCAATCTTTTTTTAATTCTTGTTTTATTGATAGCTGAAGTCAAAAATCTTAACTCTTTCTCCAGGTTGCTCAAAGAGCCAACACAAAGATGATTTCTTTAAGATCATCTTTTTTCCATTTTTCAGAACTTCGACAAACGTACTTGTTTTAGATATGTTAGATTTAGTGTTAGAAAAATCTATAAGTAAAATCTCGCTATTCAAAGCGGAAATTTGTGACATGTCAAAAATTTCGTCACGTTCTGTTTCTGCGCCCTGGTTATCTAAATCGCATTCTGATGCTTGCCGTTCGAGAATATTGTTAAATAGGCGTTTTTCAGGTTCGTCCTTCGTCTATTAAAGCTATATCTTCTTCATCAGTTTCGTTGTCTGACATTTCTATGGTATACTCTTTGCCTTCTTTTGCTTCATTATGGTTTGGTGGACTTTCTAGAAGTTTCACTCGGTTCCAGGAATCTTGCTGAACATCTATTCCCAGCTCTCGAGCCATATTAATTGCATTCGTAAGAAGGGCTTTTTCTATTATGGTACCAATACTAGTTTCATCTAGAGCATAAATGTCCTCATTATTTGAATTAAGTTTTAAGTTTTTTTTTCATACCGCGGAAATACAAAATCCGAATTTACTTCGTTTATTATTGTGTTGATATTTGAAATGCGACGTATACGCTGTATAACATTTTTTATGCTAAAATTTACGACGGTAGAATATGTTGATGTTTTTTTAATAAATTCATGTCTGAGAATTTGCGCCTTTTTTCTCGCCTGAGGAAAATAATAATTTTTGTTGTCTAGTAGGAAAACTCGGTAGTTATAAGACTAGGGTCATCGGTGGAATTTATGGAAAATATGTAATTTAGCGATAAGTCGGTAGGGTTGGCAACATGACAACACTGTGAGGTAAATTTAATTTCTAAGGTTATTTTTATAAAAAATAACAAAATAAGATGTTAGCCAACGTAGGTACCTAATATTATTACCGTTAAATTTAAATAAAAAGACATAAAACAACAAGTAAAACAATGCGTTTTACTTTTTTCCGAGTTTTGTTTACAAATAGAATAAATAACTACTTACCTCTCTAGTAAGATTAAACCCACAAAACGAATAATTAACTTAATTTAGGCACTCTTTACCGACATAACAGACAAAACCTCGTACAATGGGATGATTTGTATGAATGTGAAAATGTTAATGATGCATTGACAATTTTCTATGAGAAAATAAATGAAATATTCTTTGAGTGTGTTCCCCTGGCTACTCGAGTCGGTAGGTCATTCCCTGTTTGGTATGATCGGGAAATAATAAAATTGATTAAAACTAAAGAAACATATTTTCGAAAATACTAAAGACATAACTCGATATATTGGTACAATAAATTTAAAACAACAAGAACATCAGTTAACAATAAAATAAAATATGCATACAATAACTACATAAATAGAGTCAGTAATAGTTTGTTACAGAATCCTAAGTACTTTTGGAATTATGTAAAGTCGCGAAAAAGGGAAGTAAGAATTCCATCGGATGTCTGTTATAATAATGTGCAATACACAGGACCAGAAAATATCGCTAATGGATTTGCACAGTACTTCAGTTCGGTGTTTTCAGATGCAGAAACTCTTAATCATCAGAACGTGGGAGTGAGAGAATATTTTTGCACATTCTTATTTAATGAGGAAGAACTTAGAACGGCGGCAAAAAAGTTAAAGGGTACCAGGGCTATAGGACCGGATGGGCTCCCTGATTACATTCTGAAGGATTGTATTGATTGCCTGAAAACGCCGTTGGTATTTTTGTTTAATTTGGGTTACATGACTGAAACTTACCCTGAGGCATGGAAAACAAGTAAAGTAATTCCAGTCTTCAAGAATGGACTAAGACAAGAAGTAAAGAATTATAGGCCAATTACAATACCTTGTGCAGCGTCAAAGTTATTTGAGATAATGTTATTTGATAGAATATATGATGGTGTCAGGTATAGTATTGTTGAATGTCAGCATGGTTTCATCCCAAAAAAGTCAACAGTTTCTAATCTAATAAGTTTTGCCAATATATCCATGATGCTCTAAATGATAAAGAACAGGTTGATGTGATTTATACTGATATGGAAAAGGCATTTGATAAAATTAAACACAGTGTAATTATAAACTCACTTATAAAGCAAAATATCTCCCCCAAAATCACAAACTTAGTTAGATCATACTTGGGTGGTAGGAAACAGTACGTAGAAATCATGGGTGCCAAATCGAAAATATATATCAGTGGTTCGGGTGTTCCACAGGGGTCAAACCGAGGGTCAAACTTAGGGCCTTTGTTTTTTATTATAGCAATAAATGACATTTGCCTTGGCATAGAGAATTCTAAGGCATTATTGTTTGCCGATGATCTTAAAATATTTTTAAAAGTTGCTGGTGATTATGAATGAGAGATTTGGATAGTACTGTTGATTGGTGTACGTCAAACGGTTTTAATTTTAATGTGAGTAAATGTGCGAAAATGTCATTTACACTCAAAAAGAAGCCTTTCGTGTTTGGATATGAAATGCATAATGCTAGTATCGAAAATAGTATAATGCAGAGAGATCTTGGCGTGTTGTTGGATGAAAGAATGCGATTCACAGAACACATTGTGGGAAAAATAAATGACGCACACAGGACAATGGGATTCATCGTCAGAAAGGCCAAAGGTTTTGACGTAAAGGTTTTGCTCAGGTTGTTTGACAGCTTAGTGATGCCCAAATTGGAGTATGCAAGTATTATATGGTCACCTCAATATGAAGTCTGGAGTAAGTCACTCGAAAGGGTTCAAAGAAAATTCCTAAAGATTATGTTTCTTAAAAGATATGGGTATTATCCTCTTCAAGGATATGACCACGGCACGTTACTGAACCTGTTCGATAGGCTTTCCCTAGAGAACAGACGAAAAAAGATAAATTTGATTTATATGTTTAAAATTCTAAAAAACCAAGTGGAGTGTCCGGACTTCCTTGCAAAATTGCCATTTGCCATTAATGTGGGTAGCACTAGGCAAAACAGGATGTTTTATTTAGACTTACCCAGAACAAATACTTATAAAGCGTCCCCATTGTATAGAATGTGTAATATTTTTAATATGTTTGCCAGTAACCTAGACTTGGACCTGCTAAATTTAAAGGCTTTCACCAAGATCATATATAAAAAACCGCAAGAGTTTCAAGAACAGGGCAACTGGTAATTATTGATCCATAGCTTTTTTTTTATTCCTATGTTTTTGTTTGTGCTTATTCTTAGTACTAGTTATAAGATTGTATCGGTAAATGGCACACTGCTGTAGATACTATAAGATTAAATAAATAAATAAAATAAATAAAACAAAAAATACCAAGGGATCAATTACGATATTTACGATTCTTGCCATCAGCCGTTTTGTCTCCCGCGCTAAATGAAAACCGTTGCGATCAAGGTCATAATTTGTTCGGTGTTGCCAGTCTCCTGAAATTAGAAACTCAGGAAAAAATTGTTAAATAATATTATTGCGTTTAGTTATATTTTTCAAAATTTGGCAACAATGGGACTTCTCAACCAAATACTCTTTTCAAAACTAATAGATATTTTCCGAAAATTGCCGTAACTTTTGTGAATTTTTGCGAACTTTTTAAAACTTTGCGAACTTTTCGGAACTAATGCGAACTTTTTGGAACTAGTTTTAACTTTTAGAAATATTCAATAACTTTTTGGTCTTTTTGGAACTTATCCTGAACTTTTCTTAATCTGTACAATAAACTTTTTTGTGGTTTACCCCTCGAGAAAAAGCACTTGGCCAAGGTACAGACATAATTTATACAAGAGCCAAGGTATAGATAGACACAATTTACACAAGCACCATCAAATGACAGAGGCACTAAAATTAGACCCTATCTGTATAAAAGTCATCCGGAGAATAATAAGCCTTCAAGAGCAGAAGCTGCTTCACCCGTCTAGCAAAGATGTTAATATTGACCAGAAATTTGTTTTCAAGAGGCGTACATTTTTATCCCCTCATATATTATAGTCAATGCACTTCTTGCGATGCACAAACTCAAATGGTTGCTCTTGAATCTATTTATTCTGGTGTCGGTTTTGTCAGAACCTTTATATTTTTTGTGAACCATGTCCACCATCAATAAAATAAAAATACAAGTCAGTGTAAAAATTCCCTCCTGTATAAACAGAGGCCAGTGGTCCTCCCCAGAGCTGACTCCACACAAAAGTTGAACCAGTTGACCATTGGTAAACCCTAGAATTGAACGCCATATCTGAGTGTGATTCCACAAGTGCAAAGTGTACATCCCTTGCAATGTCATGATCCTATTTATCAGTTCTGGGCTTTTTGGACAATAAGGATTATTTCTGTGATAGACCAATTAGTGAATCAATGTGATTGTTGAGAAGTTTATAGAAATACATTAAGCAATTTTCACCCACCTATTTTCCAGTGATGATCTATTAAACAAGCTTAACAAAGCATTCTGGTCATATCCCTGCATAGGATAATAACCGTACTGTTTCAAGAACATATATTTTAAGAATTTTCTGTGGATCCTGTAATGATTTCGACCAGACTTTATAATGGGGCGACCAGATTATACTTCCATATTTCAGTCTGGGTAATACCACTGTCAAGCAGCTGAAGGCAAACACCAACCCTGAACTGTTTGGCGGATCTGACGATGAAACGCATTACCCTATGGGCATCAGTAATCTTTCCAACAATGTGACTGGTGAATGATAAAGAACCATCCAACATTACTCCTAGGTCCTTCTGACTAGACGTCTGTTCTAAGACTGTTTCATTAATGCTATATTCACTAATAATTGGATTCTTATATCCAAAGAAAACGTCATTGTGGAACATTTTTACCATTTAAAATAAAGCCATTGTCAGCACACCATTGGACAACACCATTCAACTCATGTTGCAATAAACCACAATCATCCTCTGTCAAGATTTCCAAAAATAATTTGAAGTTGTCAGAAAACGACAAAGTCCGAGCGTGGCTCGCAACCTGACTCAGTCCATTGAATGCAATCAGGAATAAAAGAGGTCCCAAGTGGAATTCCAGATGTACTACCATATACACAGGACTCTGCCCCTTTTATCTCAACATACTGTTGCCTATCGGTAACGTAGGATCTTATTAAGTTAATTGAGTTCTCTGATACATGCATACCGCTCATTGACTGAATAACAATACTATGTTTCACCTTATTAAAGTCTTTCTCCGTATCTGCACAAATTACGTCAAATTGCCGTTTGTTATTATAGAATTCATGTAAATATTGACAAAAAGTTACTAAATTCGTCAGAGTGGATCGGTGGAAGAAAGCCGTGTTGATATTGCAATACATTAAATTTTACGTCTTCATAAGTGCTACTAAAGAGGAGTATTTCGAAAACCTAAGATATAGCCCTCACAATAGAAACAGACCGGTAGTTAGTGATTTCATGTCTGTTTACCCCCTTAAATATTGGAACGACTTCACTTATTCACCAGGTAGTTGGGTAAGTAGAAGTTTGAAAACTTAGAATAAAGAGAAACGCTAACTAAAGGGTGCAGCAGCGAATCACTGCAAGCTTTAAGTATATAACCCGGAAGCGATTTTACTAAATATACTTCACGCTAGCACAAGACACGCCCATCGTAATACGTCTGCTATACCTTTAGCACCCCAATAGGAGACATTATCATAGATGACTTCTGATGGAATATCTGTGTTATTTTTCTGTTACTTAATGTACGACCAGAAATACTCTGGATTGTCATTTAAGCTTATCACTACTCTTGCCATATACTGGTTATAGGCATATTTAATTTTAGCTTTAATTAAGCGCATCGTATGCTTGTTCTTGTTTAGATCGAGTATATTTATATTTCCTAAACACTTCTCTCTTCCATAGTTGTAGTTATATCTCTATTGTAACAAACAGGAAACATTCCCCCAACCTGTGTCGACAAAGGAACACACTGAATAAATATTATCGTACTCGTAAAGAGCCCCCCATTGCTGATTCTCATCATCATATCATACATTAGGAGATGATTTACCTTTTTAAAGTTAAATTTCCTATTTGCGATTTGCTCATATTCTTCGTATTCGTTTTTATTCTAGAAGTTTCAAATGTGTGTGGTGTGTCTACCGAAAACCAATCACATTCTGCTCATGGGAATCATGAGATAGCTGTCAATGATATCATTGTAATAGATCCTGAGACCCTCGAGTTGGATTTAAATCATGGCAGAATAAATAAACTTCAAAATTTAGAGCCTCTAACGCAAGTGGAAAGGCTTTATTTGCGATGGAATCTTATTACGAAAATTGAAAATTTGAGTACTTTGACCACACTAAAGGAATTGGAACTGTATGATAATCAAATTGTCAAGATTGAAGGATTGGATGCACTTCATAATTTGGAGTAAATAAATATCTATTCTAGGCAGGTATTTTTCATTACAAATAACTGTTTTTTTTTTAGGATTTTGGATTTGTCTTTTAACAGAATACGTGAGATTGAAGGGTTGGAAGCTCTATTAAATCTAGAAAAATTGTTTTTATCTTCCAATAAAATCAGTAAAATTCAAAATTTGGGTCACCTACAAAAATTGTCTCTTCTTGAGCTTGGAGATAACAAAATAAGGGTAAGTGTGGATTTTTGGATGTTTGCTGCAAGGAATTTTTAAGAAGATTTGCATTTTTAGGAAATCGAAAATTTGGATGGCTTAACATCATTAAAGTCCATATTTTTTGGCAAAAATAAAATAACTGAAATAAAAAACTTAGACCCACTTGTTAATTTAACTTGCTTGAGCCTGCAGAGTAATCGTTTAACAAAAATAGAAAATCTGGACAAATTATCTGAACTCACGGAATTATATATGTCTGAGAATGCAATTACAAAAATTGAAAACTTAAGCGAACTTAAAAAACTGGAAACATTAGATTTGGCTCAAAATCAGATTGCTTCCATTGAAAATACTGAATCATTGGAAAATTTACAGGAATTTTGGGTAAGAATTTACGAATTTGTTTATAAATTCATAATTTATTTTTGGTATTTGTTTTTCGTCTGCTTATATTTGATTCTGTTTTTGATTTTATTTATTATTCCTATAGGATTATTATGAAATGTATAGGGATGACAATATGTTAATTTTTCAGTTGAATGACAACAAAGTAAGTGACTGGAACACGGTTAACAATCTTTCAGTACATAAAAAATTGGTAACAGTATATTTGGAAAGGAATCCTGTGGCTGATGATCCAATGTACAGGAGAAAATTAACATTAATTGCTCCCTCTTTGAAACAAATTGATGCTACATTGTGTCGTCAAGAATAACCGCTCGGTTTTAATGTACTAAATCGTGTAATTAATTTTATAGTAAATGTGTGTGTCATTAGGTATCTTATATATGCCAAGGGTAACATGTGCATTGCCAAGAGTAACATTTGCATTGCCAAGAGTAACATTTGCATTTGTATTGCATTGCATTGCATTGGTTTTTCATCAGTTTATTTGTACCTTCAAGATATTCGGTAAAAGTTGCGCGCCAATGTACAGATTTTTAAGTTTAAGGTATTCTATTTAAATAGTTAAATAAATCTAAGAAATCCCTTTAATTGTTAAATGTAAGCAGATTGATATTGATAATTATTCTATTGATAACTAATTGATTAATAAATAACTAGAATTGTTGGCAAGGTATTAAAACTGGGCAACCTATTTTGATCACATAATAAAGGCACTTCAGTTTTTACATAAAATCAAGCACATGAATTTGTCATTGCGCGACGACATGATCGAATAGTGATTTCAGTAATATAATCTATACTCTAATAAGAATAGATAGGTGTATTAAAAGGTTTGTCTTTTTTTAATTAAGTTCAAACTTAATGCATAAAGTAGTCAAGTCCAGGGTTTTTGCATTGGTTTCCTCGATTGTTTTCCATTATTATTGTTTTATTGCAAACTTTAGCAAATATTGTCTATTTTTTATTATTTGTTTATTACATATTTTCACATGACAGAAGGATTTTTATTTTTAAGATGAAAACTTTATCGCTTTTATACAATGTTTGTCCTGCCACAGGCTGCAGCATTATAAAAAAAGATTATATACATATTTTTATTTAGATGTTTAATAAAATATATATTATAGGACTATGTACTTTTAATATTCTCCAAATGCAGTAAATAGTTATATAGTGTTTTGAAGTGAAACGCTTATCAAAGTGAAGCGCCCCTTTAATTAAGCATGTTCCAGTATTATAGCTCGAGGGTTGAAGTTTTCAGTATATGTAGCCGGGGTAAGATGAGGATCCTAGTCGAAGACCGGACCCCGTACAACCCCCCCCCCCCCCTCTCGTCACCCTTTCGACCAGGAGAGGGGGAAGAAAAACCTAAAATAATTCATTTCGGGAGAACGGGAAGAGCTACAGGGTCGAAATTTTTGTGGTAGGTGCGCCTTATGGGGGAGGGGGACCGGGGCTCTAATTTAAAGAGATATTTTTAGGGAAAAATCCGTTTTTTGCCGATATCTCTGCAACGAAGCCTCTGATCGAAGATCTGACACGCGATGAACCTGACTTGCGGGGCGGGGTCATCAGTGGGGGTGGGGGGAATTATACCCTCATCCACCACCTCCCCGGATACCCAAAAATGTTCGAAAAAATGGGGAAAAAAAAACAAAAAATTATTCGGAAAGTTAATAAAAGTATTATAAAACGAAATAAGCAAAAAATATATATAAGAAAAACGGTTAGAGAAACGCGGTTTTCGGCGAAAAAAAGACGAAGGAGTTCAGCTATGAGGTCGGGGATGGCAAAAATGGGAAGAAAAAAATGCTTTATGAAAAAGACGAAATTTTTTTAAAAAACCTAAGAAAATGTTCGGGAAGTTAATTAAAGTATTATAAAACGAAATAAGAAAAAAAATTAATAAAAAAAACAAAAGATTGTTCAGAAAGTTAATAAAAGTATTATAAAACAAAATTAAAAAAATAATAAAATTGGTCAGAAAGTTAATAAGAGTATTATAAAACGAAATAAAGAAACAAAAATAATAAAAAAGTTAGAAAAACGCGGTTTTCGGCGAAAAAAAAATAAAGTGTCGAAACCGGGGGCAAACATTGAGAAAAAAGAGCTTAAAAAAATTAACTCAATTCCTTATATCTCTTTTTCAGAAGTTTCACTTCAGTTGTGTGCTTACAAAGGTGAGGCACATTATTTTTCTTTTGCTTTATTACTCTATTTACTGTGTATTTATGAATCACATTTAAAAAATAATAGCATTGGGTCTTTAGAGATATAGGAACCCAACTAGCATTTATGGTGGCAGATACGTAACTGCTACTATCAAAGCCACTACAAAGTGGGCGGTGACCATCGGCGGCTACGTCGTATATTCGTAGCTGTTAAGTAACTGCGATCAAAATGGGGAAAGATTTTGAGTAGCCGGGTAGTGCCTTTGGTAGTTTTTGCCACTAAAAGAGTTACTATGATGTGTTACTATAAAGTAGCCTACTGGTGAATGCGACTTATCTTTTACGAAGCTGCCTAGTCGCGGGTTCGTGGCAGCCAACATGTGGAACTTTCGTTAAACTTTATTCGCAGCGACCTCTTCATGTATCGGGAACAATAATATATTAGGATTAGGCCAACCCTACCCGTTTGGAACTTTAAAATCTTTGGCTACCTTATAGTGACCTAGGATGGTAGCAGTAACCATTTTACTACTTTCAATGCTACTATAATTTAGAAGTAACTAGGTGTCGCGGCCGCGACTACACCGTAACTTAAATCGTTACTATAAAGTAACAAAAACTTAATTGAGGCATTATGGAAGCACTTGTTAGTGACCGCTACTTTAAAAAGTTACTATAAAGTTTTTGGTCTTTTATGGTGTCATATTCGAAAATTCGGGTAGTTCCAGCTACATCTTTAAATTACATGTTTGCCACTTGCAATCGGGGTGTTTATTTCCCACTTTTATGGTAGGTAGGCACTAACCGGTCACTATCGAAATATACTTCAAAGTGACTATTCCTTATAGAGTAACATTTTAAGTGGCAGGGTGGGTCTAGGAACTATACTTTAAGGGCAGTGACTTTTTAAAAAGGACTGGAAACTATATTTGCTAGTTGGGAAGTATCTATGCTGGGATTTGGAATCTTTGACAAAATTCACTAAAGCTGAGTTTTATCCACAATACCAAAACAGAATTTTTGTACGAGCTTTTTATTAACCATATGTTAGCATCATAGATGGTTAAAATTATTATATTAACTGTTTGCTTAATTAAGCAAAACTAAAAGGAACCAATCGTGGAATTCTACTATTCACGCTCGAACAACCGATACAATACGAAATCTGCCCGCTATCTCTGTTGCCCCCTTAACCCTTAATATTTATCTATGATCTCTATTTAAACTATTCTTACATTTAATAATCTCCATACTTTCGCATGCATCTAATAATCTATCAGATATATTATGAATTAATTTTAAATCTATAATTGTTATTCTATGATTATTTTCAAAAGCATGCTCAGCAACACTCGATTTTTCTGTTCTACCAAACTTTAAATGAACTATGTGTTCCGTATCCCGTTTGTATAGATCTTCTAGTTTTCCCAACATTTTTAGTTACAATCTGTACATCCAATTTCATGTTGTCGAGCAAGCTTTTGAAAATAATCATAGAATTATAATTAAAAAATTAAAATTATTAGATAGGAGATTATTAGATGAATACGAGAGTATTGTATCGGTTGTTCTAGCGTGACTAGTAGGATTCCACGATTGGTTCTTTTTGGTTTCGTTTAATTAAGCAAACAGGTAATATAAGCATTTTAATCATCTGATGATGGTTGGTTAGTGAAACGCTCGTCGAGTGCAAAAATTATTTTTAGTTAAAGTATTGGAAGTATGACTAAAAATACTTAACAGATATTTTTCGGAATATTGGTTAAGTGCAAGAAAATAAAAATACATATAGTCTTCCAAATTATAGAACAAGTATCAATCAGTCAAATTAAAGTATTTGCTTAATTTTGTACCCAAAGTTAGTAATATATTTGGGGCTGATATATTCATCTCTTGATTGCCAAAAGATGGATAGATCAAGCCTTAAATAAGTAGTCTAATTTTTTTATTTCCATGTATTAACGCGAATGCCTTTATAGTTCTAAATCAGGAATTAAACTAAATTAAAAAGTTGAAACCTAATTTTCTGTATTCTGAAACTAACCGGTTTTGTGGTTTACCGTTCCAAAAATAACCAAAGAGTCGCGGTTTCTGAAAAATTAATTAGTTTTGGTCCACAGTTTTCTGAAATGTGGTTACTCAATAGCAACATTGCTAATCGGCCATGATGCTACGATTGCGTGTGGTTTCACCTATCACAACGACCCTAATATTATTTTGTCATTTTTCGGTAAAAAAAAAAATACATATTTCTCTTTGTCTTTTCTTAATTGTTGTTTTAGAATGAACTTTGATATATGTGACATTAGCACGACTTGAGCATTTCAAGTGATTGTCAGAAACAAATCGATGAGATTTTGTTTGCATTTACAGCGATTATTCGTTCCGAAAGTAACCTGTATTTTCAGTGTGGTTCTGTCAGCAGCGGCCAGTCGTGGTTATTGCCAATTACTTTCGGACCATCCCCAAA
This sequence comes from Pissodes strobi, assembly GCA_016904865.1. NCBI lineage: Eukaryota > Metazoa > Arthropoda > Insecta > Coleoptera > Curculionidae > Pissodes > Pissodes strobi. The sequence goes on from MU190409.1 coordinate 39,134, forward strand.
AGGTTGGGATTAGCACCACACCAGGTTAGTTCTGACTCACAAAAATGGTGAGTAATATTAATATCGTACAGGATTGTAACTTACCATAAAATTCTACTGTAATATAAATTGTGATTTTCTTTCTTGGTTAGCCGTAGCATGAAGGTCATTTCTGTGGTAGGTACCTTGTAAAAGTATTGTTTACAACTATATTGCATTCTTATTATATTTAATATTTTTATTCGTAGATTTTAGAACACCATGTGCAACTGTCGACAGTTCTTATTAGGAGTTTTGGTTTTTTTCCAAAATTTTTCGGTCTAAAGTCTTGTTTTTTTATCAGTATTTTTAATATACAGAGTAAGTTCTTTAAAGTATAATATCTCGAAAACTGTTTAAAATATTTTGGGAGGCAGGAACATACCATATTTCTTGTATATTCACCCTCTGCCGCTCTGTTTTGAAGGGGGGAGGTAACTTTGAAATTTTAAAGGTGATGTGAGATACTTTTGTTTCTAAAATTCGAATCTACTTAAAAAAAAAAAACTACGTGTGTGTAAAAACCTTTGAATATTCAAAGGTAAAAACGTTTTTTTGATTTGCTCCCCTGGTTACGGAATGGTTAACTAAATTTTGATTGCATTTAAAAAAATAAATAACTATCCAATTGATTAAGTGTAATTATTTCAAAATTAATATTCGCTTCCATGGTAATTTGTAGTTAAGCCAGTGGAGGATTATACGTTTTAATGATTATTTCTCGTATGTTGTTAACTTTGGGCGAATGCAGAAAAACTACAGTATAGTGCCGGAAAAACTTGACAATTTCGGAAGTCAACTAACACAAACAAAAATAGAGCACTTTGCGTTTTAGAAGCAGAAGCAATTGAGTAAAAAATCAGTTGTGACTATATTTCCTTGTACAATTTTCGTCCATACCACAAACTTTGAAAATCCTGTTACATTTTTCAGTTCGCTTCTGAGCTTGAGCCAATTTATAAGTAATACGATTTTGAAATACAATATGAAAATAAGAAAATAAAAGGTTTTCTAACAAATATACTTTCCATAATTAGAATTTCTTTTTTTTAATTGTTTTCTTATGGCTAAACCGTATAAACTACTGGGCATGGGAAAATATCCACTGGATAAGAACTTCTGTATGTTGTGTTATATAATCGCGGAGATAGAGTTGTGATGAAAATGATCAGTTGGACGTCAATTTGTAATGATATAATTAGTTGATTAAATGCATGAGACTCGTTTTTATTTTCATTATGGCGTGGGTTGTCTCTTTTATTAGGTGAAATTTGTTTGGGCGCCAGTTCCTAGAGACAATATGCGAACTGAATATGAATACTTAGATATAAATAAATATAAAGATAAGAATATCAGAAATTTGTCCTTATAATTCGTGTCTCACAGACCTCAATCTTGCGATAAATTAAACAAAGAAATTTCAAAATAACAATATATTAATTTTACAATTAATTTTCAAATATGAGTAATGGCATTATGTGAAATGAAGATTATCAATATAACAGTGGCGGCTCGCGGCTTTGAAAAGTGGGGAAGAGTTTCCGACATTCAAAGAAGGACCAGCGCCGCAGGCGAAAAACTTTTGGGGTCCACGCCCAAACTGCCAAAATTTGTTAATAATTATTACCGGTATTTTTTAGGTAAATCATCAAAAAGAAAATATATTCATATTGTATTAGCAACAAATCATTTTGTTGCTAATACAAATGTCTACAAATAACACATTAAAACTAGAATATATAGAAAATATCTCTTGTATAATACTATAACGGATCAACCGTTGAATGTAAATAAAAAATAATTCCAAGAATTCACGGCGGAATGTTCCCCTAATAAACTCGCAATAAACCAAACAACGTGCTTTCGCGTTGATCTGAGAATGGAAGTGCTACACGCCAGCTCTTCCAATCATTGCAAACCAAACAAATGTACGACCATTACGACGTCATCGTTGTCATGGCAACCAACTAGTTGCGCTTATACTTTTGATGACTCGATGGCTCTCGAGCGATATCTCTTCCGTAAAGGTCTACACAAATGATAATGACATTGCCACTGCTATCGGCGCGTACGCGAAAAGAAATAGACATTTTCATGTGGGTTCACCTCTGTTCTATTCGATAGTGAAGTTAACGGGCAATGTGCAGGTGGCGAGATTCTTGTGCTTGTTTTATGAAGCTTTGATTTTAATATTTGAAAATAATTGAATTATTAGTTATTAGAGGGGTAACGGGAAACAGATTATTCCTAAACTAAGAACATTTTATCATTGAATCTTAAAATATACTATTTTACTGATGAATGAATTAATCCTATTTCTTTAAATTAAATTTTCTTGAGGAAGTGGCACTTCCCCTACTTCCGCTGAATAGCCGCCACTGCAATATAATTAAATTACAAATATAATTGATGAAATTATTTGAAATAAAGTTTATGAATAAATTTACTTAGTGATGAGAATTAAAATATGTTTATCTTCTGACTGACTGATACTTAACATCGTTCAGTTATTCTGTAACCATGCGATCGTATTGGGACCGCCACTGGAACCGCTTCTGCCTGTTAAGTTGAGTTAGGGTTATCAAGGACTTATAAGTTGACCATGTGATGATTCCCACCAATTTGCATGGTGTAGCTACGTGTCTTCGGCCAGTCGCAACATGAAAGAAGAAATAGACAAGTCTTAGACCAACGTATACTGCTAATTAACTAATATTCAAGGAAATATCATGTGAACATCAGTGACACTGCGAAACACATGAGCAAGTAATCAACAAATTGAAAATTTACTGGTTAAATCACATATAATCAGAAACTTAAATTACAATGTTAAGTTGATCAAAATTATAAATAACTACTGATAATCAATATATCCTTTTTCTCTACTTTAAGAAATGAAATTCAAAAGAAATAATGACTGAAGTTTAAAATTTAAAAGAAAATTATGGAATTACGTTCCAATTCAGTGACTCTCGGTAAATCTAAATAAAAGATAACTTGAATTTAATGATAAATTTTGGCCCTTGGCACATAAACGATAATTGAGCGTAATTACGCCTCAATTAATAAAGATAAAGATAAGATAATCACTATCTCGCACCGAGATAGAAATTTAGATAAAAGATAAAAAAACCAGCTAAATTTACACATGTGAGATTAACCTCTCATAAATGCAAATTAATGTCGGTACATCAGTGTTGAGACGAGACAGGGCGAGTGCTAATAATTATATGCTTGATGTTACAAATAAACTGAAAATTTAATTAAATAAGCCTGGAAAGAAAAAATATTAAAACCAGCAATACTATTAGGGAAAATTCGGAGAAATTCTACTGAAAATTCAATTTACTACCTTTGCAGGAATATATAGAATTTACTCCGAGAATTCCCCAAATAATACTGTTCAATTTGAATGGAAATACGTAAAATAAAGTGCGTGACCGCTAAACGATGAAATAATTACGTTCTCTGTAAATTTGGACTAAACCTCTTTCAAATTACATGAATTTGACTAATGAGAGACGCAATTATTCACCAATAAATCGGTATCCTAACCCAACGGTCACAACAAAAAAATAAGATTATTGAAGATGTAAGTTATTAAATAAAAATGTAATATAAGAATGCTAAATTCTTGTTTAAGTCGAATAAGACTAAACAAATCATGAACAAATATTAATTATGTATTTAAAATGGAAGAATTAGTTAAATATACTGCAAGATGAATAAAATAGAAACTAGCACTCACCCGTCAAGCGTCGCCACAAAGATAAAACGACCTCGCTTTCAAAATTTTAAGATTTCCGATGTTTTAATTGGATAATTTATATCATGTGACCACCACTATAGGTCACGCAGCGTCAAGCCAAAGAAATACCCAATATATACTAAATATAGTAAGCTATAGTAAATTAAATTCATAAATTGTAGGTATAAAATAGCTTACTGCGCTCTCAAATTACCAACCACACGAGATAAACCCATTCGCGTGCTATTAAATAGCACAGGCTGAAACACCGCTTATTAAATGATTAGGGACCTGTATTGAATAATGTGCTGGCACCACATGTCAGGAATTAAGTTTTCGTTTA
>MU190410.1:0-40725 GCA_016904865.1 Pissodes strobi
ATACAGGTTAAGGACCTACCTTAAAATATTCAACTCCTTGTACAGTACCATCGTTTTTCCCTTTAGGCTCATCTAAAATGACTCCAATCCATTTTCCAGCAGCGAAATTGGTTTTTCCAATGAACGCTATTATACCTTGAATATTTTTTGTATTTATCTCAACTCTTCTGCCAATTGCTATTGGATCAGCCATCATAAAGACCTTACTATTTTATTAAAGATAGTATTTTGCTCTCTTATTTTATCTGCCCTTAGTATAATTTTTATACAAATACAAATCTATTTTTTTTTCTGATGACCTTAACTTCTTCCTTTCTTTCTCTTTTGTTTGATGGCACTACTGCAAGGCAATTTGCTAGCACGATTAGGGGGATTGGACACATATATAAACACTAGACATTGATATCTGAAAAAAAAAAGGAATACAAGGAGCATTATAATTTAATTTTATTATAATTCAAGAAAAGAATGATTAAGCTGGTTGCTTGTAAGCACGGCTTAGATATAATCCCATATATGGAAATTGGTGCAGGAAAGTGCATATTGATGAATTCATTATATAAGTTTAAATTTGCAATACTCCTAATAGGACATTCAAAAAATATATGATTAAGATCATCGATTCTACCACATTTGCAATAATGAATCTCTCTGAGTTTCAACTTATGCAGAAATTCACCAGTCAAACAATGCCCTGTTTGCATTCTAATAATGGTTGTTATGTCTTCTATCTACATAAGGCAAGCATGAAAATAATTTTTTGCATGGAAATCCTGATTGAACCTTTAAGTATCCCTTCGTTATATATATTCTGCATACATCGGTCAGATTTAAATTAAAAATGTCTCTTGCAATCTTAATATAATCAGATTTACCTATGTTAAATCTTATTTAATCAGTTGTTTCCAGGTATACAAAAAATGGTCCCTTATCTGCAGGGAGTAAAGAATTTTATCAGATTTTTTGTCTGTCTCTAACTGGTTATTAATCGAAAAATGTTCATATGCTTTACCGAATTTTCAGAAACTAAATTGGGATTATGGCCTGCAGGCCTTACTGGAATAACAAGGGGGGTGGGGGGCTCTGCCCTCCCTGAGTCACTCATTTGATATAGCTATTAAAACCCTCTATTAGACAATCTAGCCTAAAAGCAACCGAAAAGAGGTAAATTTATACGATTAGAAACAAATCAAATACAAAAAAGCGAATCCAAATGCTCAACTTACCGAAAACCTCACCTCACAACACAAAATTAGGGGGTTTGTAAAAGTGCCCTTTTGGCTAAATTCGAGAAACGCTGCTGTCCGTAAAAGAGTATGAACATGAACAGGATTCCGACCTTAACTTAAACATTTTTTGTCTCTGATTTTTTTATTATTTTTTTAATACCCAGATCTTTGTTTATATAGGAAATAGTTATTCAACCTCGAACTGAAAAAAGGCCTCATCGCTAGATGGCGTCCGGCCTGAAATGTGCCCATTGACGAATTTCAAGAAATTACTACGCGTCCTACGATAAACGTTGCGAGGAGGGAGTTCCTACATTTCTATTGGTGCATTCCCAAGGGCTGTTACCTGGCGGCGCCGGCGCGGAGTGGACGAGTGTTCGTAATAATTCCGAATATCTCATTGTTTATTTTTATATTTTCCGCCATTGTTCAAGTTGAACAAGCTTTACTTTGTAAAATGTTTGTGTTTGGGTTGTAATGATTAATTTTGGGCTGAGTAAATTGCGATTATCTATCTACGTTTTTTTTTCTAGGTAAGTACAAAAGTACCCACTTCCTTTGTTTTGTAGTTTTTGTCGGAAATCAGAGTATTGCAATAGCAGTTTCGAAGTTTAATAAACAGAACAGGTTTAATTAAATACGATGAATATTTTTATAATAATCATATATATGTAGATAGGGATAGGGTAAATCTTTACATCTATATCCATCAGTATGCTTTCTCATATTAACGTTTATTTTGTACGTAAGTACATAGTAGATGTTGCACGTCTAGGTGTCTATGAACAGTTTTGAATAGTTAATTAATTGATTGATAGGCATGTATAAGGAAGGATGACAAATGTATGGAATGAATATTGAATTTAATTAATAGCATATTATGATATAAGTGTATAAGAGCACTTTTAAAGCACGCGCGTTTAGATTTCTTTAAATTTACTTTTTTGGGTTGTTCCACATTTGTATTGTTTTAATTGTTTCAGTTTTTGACAGACAAATTCTTTACAAACTAAGTCAAAATTACATTAGATTTTAATTTGTTTCAGATAACGTCTATTTTGAGAGCATCAATTTGTAAAGGAACATCCCCTGGGCGAGAAAGCTTTCTTTGATCGCTGTGCCTACAAAGTATGTCTTCATCATTGGTGCCAAATATTTTCCCATTAAATATGGTTCAAGAAATCTGAGCAGTTAAATTTTTAAAGAGTGCTTTTTGTGTACTTGGGTACTCTTTACTTCACCTTCATCAATAGGAGAAGACTTATCCACAAACTACAGGCCTATGGAATTACAAACAGTGCACTTTTTTTGGTTCACTGATCACCTGGAGGATCGCTCCCATGTGACTAGAGTGAATAATGCGTCCTCAAATCCGTTTGATAGTGAGATAGAGGTGCCGCAGGGCAGTGTTCTGAGCCCCCTTTTGTTTGTGCTATATGTCAATGACCTAGACCGAGTTTTAAATTATACATTTCTAAGTTTGTTTGTGGACGATATGTTGATCTGTGTTTGCGGGAAGGATTTTAATCAGGTAGTAGATACTACGAAATCAAAGCTCGACATCCTTTATAACTCGTTGTGTCTAAATAGGCTTAGGTTAAAAAAAAGACAAAGTACATGGTTTTTTGGCTCTAAGCAGAATTGTAATAAATTTCTAGAAAATAATTATTGGGTTAAGATAGATATCTAATAGCCTATTTGAAAATGCATCTAATAATATTTAGGGGTAGTCTTGGATTCTCAGCTTAATTTTTTGTTACATGTAGATCATATTAGAAAAAAAATTGGAAAAGATAGAATTTTTTAGGAGAATAGCTGAGATTCTTAGTCACTGGAGTTGTGTTCTTTATATATCCGCATTTCAATTACTGTTTTTCATTGTTGATATCAGGTAAAAAGGCTGATATACAAAGACTCCAGTTGCTACGAAATAAAGCTATGCACATTATATTATTCTGTACACATTATACTCCCATTAATTTGATGCTAAAGCCACTTAGATGGCTTTCAATACAGCAAAGCATAGATATGTCCAATGTACTATTTATTTTTAAAACAAAAAATCAATTATTGCCCGAATAAGCTGATTTGAAGGTGATTCATGTTTGTCCCACCGGGAATTCATAAATAATGTTTTATTAAGAACTTTAATATATAAACAATGTAAGTCATATTCAAAGTGCGAATTGACGTTATAATTTTTTTATTCACTATCCACTTTTATTCACGGAGTAAAAAACAACATTTTAATATTACTCCCAAGAGTTATTTTTAGTTACATAGTATTCGAAAAAGTTGTTTGCTGTTTTTTTTAACTGGAACATAAAACTTTAAATTTATTATTTATATAATTGTATTTTTCCAATTTACTACAATTAAGGATTTTTTCACAGTGTAAAAAAGTAATATTTTTCTAGCGAGTTTGAATTTTTTAAATTAAAAAGTAAGTTTTATGGACCAATATTGTTTGGCACGAAACATGATTTTGATTATGATTTGACAATTTTAAATATATATACATATATAAATTTTTAAATACTAATAAATGAGATCTGTGAATCATCTTATATTTAAATAAAGATAAAACATTAATCGACTGATTATAATTAATTTATTAGTTGATTCTTATTAAATGGTGATGCTTTTAGGTTGTATCTATGTTAATGTAGTCCAATTACTTTTCGATATTTAAGTAATATCAAAGACAATTTAGTATAATTGCCTTTGGTAATATTTATAAGTACTTATTTATGGAGTTGTAGTCGATCTAATCTCTTGATACATCAGTTTATCACAATAGCTATATTAACAACTTCTGATTGAAAAATAGCAAAAATAATTATGGTTTCTGGTGATTAATTGTAACTTATAATATACAAGAAAGTTATTTTAAGAACATGTATAACTTTACAAGTTTCATAGGCAATAACACAAAACTTTGATATGAAAAAATTTGGCATCTAAGATAAAATAAATGAATTATTTCAAAGGGAAATAATACAAGTGAACATAAAATGATCAGTTGAAAATAAGGGATGAATCAAACCAGAAGTTGCCCGAAACAGCACACTACTCTCGATGCTTATTTTTTTATCTTATATACTTGTTCTTTAGTTTTAAGGGTTGTATATGTTGATGTGTTTTATCAATTGAATTGTTTAATTTTCGAGTAAATATAGTTTTACTCGGATGTTGTTTATTTCACTATCCTAAATCCGAATTTTTTCAAAAATTATTTACTTGATTATAGCGAATAAACTACAGTATATATTTTGAAGAGTACATTTATATTAATTTAATTTGATTGTCAATTATGTAATAATGATAATAATGGCTATAAGCGATTGAAAGTTTTGAACATTGGCTGTTGGCCTGGAGCAATATTATATGTACCGTTACATAAATTAGTATTAATATATGCCGAACTCATATTAAATAAAGACTTATCCAAGGTAAGAGTTTTGATTTCAGTTTTTAAACACCTTATTTCTTATCTCCCCCTCTTTTGCAAAAATAATGAAATTTAATAAAATAAAAATATTTAATTTTATTATTAATCTCCAAATAACAAGACATTTTAATCAATAATTTGACAAATACATGTTTCTGGTGCATTAAAGCATAAAATTGCAGAAAATGTTTAATTGTCTTCTTTCTATAAAAAGAAAAAATACATGAAATAACTATACCTACCTACTATTGGAACTAAATTTAATTTTTATCTATATTTCTCTATAAACATTGCAAGTTTAAAAATTGTGATACCTTACTTTTTGACTAATAATAGGAAACGAATAATCAATTTTTATAAATATAATTTTTTTTTATAGTTTAATAATATGTTTTTAGTGTTCCTAATTTTGAATGCGTTAAAATATCCAGTTTATATTGTAAAATTTTACTTATATCAAATCAAAACGTTTTACATTTAGCAAATAGGATTTTATTATTGTTCATTATTTTCCCATTTTTTAATGGCATATGCAAATTTATTTTCTTCGACTACTGCACCAATTCAATTAGGCCTATATGAATAAAATAGAAACTAGCAAAGAAATTGACACAAAAATCAATGTGTTAAAAATGCTAAAAACCATTTTCTCAAACATAAAGTAAATTCAATTGAAAAGTCAATATTGGGGAAGCAGTATTGGAAATTTCATTTTGTGTGTTAAAATTAAACTGATAAAACCGGTTCTAGCCACTTAGCCTTGGCTGAAGATCATTTCTTGGAAATCTACGGCTCCGCGAATATAATATTGTATTCCCCTTTCTACCCCTTCCTTTTCGTATGTAGGGTAAACATTGCACGTGTTTTCATTCATAAATACTGTTTTTGGTGCCAGCCACTGGGGGCAGCACCTCTCCACAGGCCCCGTTGAACGACTTTCTTCTTATAAAGACAATGCCCAGATCATAGATCATAGATTCTCACCTGCCAGGGTTGTACCAAGAGGATTTTTTAATGTGCCACTTTGTAGATAAAAATGTGCTATTTTACCGCACGACTGTGCCAAAACTATAATATTCGAATGACGTCATTGTAAGGCTGACGGTTGACTTATAAATTAATACAAGATGTTAGTTAACCAACTCTTAGGTAACCTAGTCGCACCATTGTTGCCAAACGCATTTCCGGTGATATTCTACATAAAAATAATTATGGTTTTTATGATTAAATATAGTAATTAAAATACTTTTATTACTTAGGCCTAGCTAGAGGGAGGCTTAGCCGCCCCTAATTTGCCTTCTGGCAACACTGACTCCTACATTCATGTCAGATGAATTAGATGTGTGTCTTTTTGTCTTTGTTGGAATATGTAAAGATTTTTCGTCTTAAAACAGTTTTAATCATCTTCTGATGATGCTAACATGCTTAGCGAAACGCGCGTCGAGTGCGAAAATTCTATTTCGGTATTGTGGATAAAACTCTGTTTTAAATTTTGTTAATATATCTAATTATTTTGAAAAATATGTTTAAAACATTACAGGTATTAGTTACACATTAGATCATAGTATATCAATCGTGCCTGCCAAGTATCAAGGGAAGGGCCTGAATTTAAAAGAGCACTGCTAAACTCACGTATGGCCCTCCGCTCGCTCCGGGGCTCAACCAAACAAATCTGACCCAAATTTTAAAAAGAAACAAATATAACATATAAAAATAAAGAAAGCATGTCTTACCACCGACGGGAATTGAGCCAGGGACCTTCGTATCCAAGCGCAAGTATCTGATCACTGTCCCTGGTCAAACTTGTTAGAATCAATTGACTGGCTCGTAAAGACATGGGTAATTCTATAAATTCTAACTATTATGACGGTTCAATTGTCGTAACGCCATTCGCTAGACCTTTAGACCCTTTCCATTTAACTTATAAAGTGTGCTACTTTTGGCATTATTGTGCACCTAGAAACAACACTGACACCCACATTTCTAAGTGTTAGTCCACATGCATACGTGATCACGGATCCGTTGTGCCCACGTGACCAACAACATCCAATTGTGTATCAGGAGAGCGACTTGACTCCCCGTCAAGATCAAAACGGATGAAAGTTGGTTAATTTTAACTTTTTCGGTATACGTATCCGTTTGAGTGTGATGGTTGCTGCTGAGTGACAGAGAGAGATAATTGAAAATTTTTTAATTTTGGCAGTTGCTTAATGATAATGTCAAGTTAATGTTTAGTTGATAAAATTAATGAAAAATAAATACTTAATATAAAATGGAAGAATCTCTCTATAAATGTGGATACTGCGGTTGGATTATTCACTCTGTGTTTGTGAAAACTATTTGGAACATATCTGTTTTAAAAATCGGTTGATACCTAATAACAGTGTCATTTAGTATGGAAAAAACATTGCAGATGACATTCTAAAATAATTAAAGCATTTAGACTGGTTATCTTCGAACTCGTGAAACAATATATTTCTACATCCATAAAGGTTTCGTGCTTCCTCAGTAAAAATTGGTCTTGTCCATATTGTCCTGAATATGGGGCCTAGAACTTTCTTCGTTAATTTTGCTAAATATGCTACAATACAAACTAAATTCAAATTGCTGCAAATAAAAAACTCGATGCGCATGTCAAAACACATACGGATGCGTATCACGGAAGTTCCATGTGGATGGGCAAAATTCAACGTGTGCGTTTCACGTATACGGATATCCGTGATCACGTATACATGTGGACTAACACTAATTCCCACATCAGTCGTTGTTAGGCGTTTTCTTTAATTCATCGGCAGATAAGGATTACACACGAGTCTAGGGAACTCACTAAATTTTCGATGCGAAAGCTGCAGACATGCACAATGGCAAAACAAGCATTGGCATTATTATGACTTTGCATCGCCCGCCGTTCGCTTCGCTCACTACGGGGGCGCACACAACAAGAACTATCCAAAACTAACGTAAGGCTTGCCCAAAAATAAGTAAAAAATGAATTATTAAAAAACAGACATAACCTTAGAAAAATGTACTAAAACATGCGTTGCGACCTGCGGGAATCGAACCTGCGGCATACAAATGACAAGCAGAATGTCTAACTACTACACTACCGAGCCGTTGAAAGCATTTCGCTAGACCTTTGACAAGGGAAGGGAGTGGACAGATAATCTCGCTTTACGGCTGCGCGCAGTACGAGTGATCAAAAATCGAACGGACGCCATTAATAGGAGCCAGACATTCAAAGCGGCACCTCCGTGTATTTTGGTGATTTTTGTTGTGAAAAACACTCAAATTACTTACTTATTTGTCCATAAGAATATAGTGTTTTGTTGTTCTTATGGCTGTTGTTCAATGACCGAAAGGAGCCTGGAATTACTTTTCACAGGTAAATATATTCTACACCTAATTCTTACTGACGCTAATATTTATTATTTATTTTCTTTGTGTGAGCTGAGATATAGATTATTTCAAAATATGATTACGACTATACTTCAGGCTGCCTTTCTTTGTAATTTTATATTGGCTTTGTTAACATTTTCAGTCATGATCACATAATTACCCTTGAAAATGACCTGTCGCGCAGTGGCGTACATTATTTTGATCTTTTAAGGAAATATATTTGAATATTTCAATCATTGCATTTTGTTATTTAAGCCAGTAATAGAAGTATTATGGAGTATAAAATAACAGATATAATTTAGTGACGAGAATGTACCTAATAAGGCATATGCTTGCTGGGATTATAATAAAATATTCATGAAACGCCACTACTCGAGAATGCGTGAAGCCTTTGTTGACGCTTGACCCTTGTCAAATCATGTAGCCAACCCGTAACAGAATAGCTGCCGGTTTTACCCGTTCACTCCCTTCCCTTGTCAATGTGCTAGACCGTAAAAGTTAGTATGTGCCCTAGACTCTTCTGAGGAGCGTTTTAAGATCCTTTCAGGAGTAGACGACTATATAAAAATCGGCCTCTCCGATTGGTGGATCCGCATGCCTCTCCGCTCGCTTCGCTCGCTACGGCGGCTCTAAAAAAGGAAACTAACCAAGTGCTAACTTGCATTTGATGTCATCCCGATGCAATCGATTTGCAGTAAGAGCCGTCGTGGTCTAGAGGTTTAGATTGTTAGGTCGAAATATGTTTCTAAACAGTTTTTCTTGATTTGTAAGTAGAAGTCCATATTGAGTATGTCTTGGGTTGGTTTGGGTTAGCCCCTGGTTAGTTCCTTTTCACGAGCCCCCGTAGCGAGCGGTAACGAGCGGAGGGCCATGCGAAAAGTGAAATATTACTTATTGTAATACGTGCCTGTATTTTGGATGCACTTTTTACGAAATATACAGTAGCTTGCATGTGTTTCCGCGAATACATTCACAAAGAATCCCCTTTCTTTGTAGGTTTGTAGCATTCGACCTTGATGGCAGCCAACGACAAAGCTGTCGCGAGACACTCGTATTATCGTTTTAAGATCCTTTACACAAATAGTGCACCATATAAAAATCGACCTCTCCTATTGGTCGATCCATCTCGTATTATAATAGGTTTGTTCTAGCATGAAATCTCAAACGGTTTGAAACCTCCGGAGTTTCGCATAGCGATATAAGCGTCGCTTTTATTGCTATGCGCAAACTCCGAAGGTTTCAAACCGTTTGAGATTTCATGCTAGAACAAACCTATTATGTCTTTGTGATGCAATCAACTTCTGCCAAGAGCTCTCGTGGTGTAGAGGTTTAGACAGCTAGTTCTCACCTGGACGGCCCGGGTTCTAACCCCGTTGCCTTTTTTTTTTTTTAAGATTATGTTTCTAAAGAGTTCTTTTCTTGGTTTTGGGTATGTCTTGGGTTAGTTTGGGTTAGCACCTGGTTAGTTTCCGTTTCTTAAGCCCCCGTAGACCAATAGGAAAGGCCGATTTTTAATAGTGCACTATTTGTGTAAAGGATCTTATAACACCTCGTATTACATGGTTCGACCGCAAGTGTCACTCCTGTCGATTACTTGAAACTAGAAAATCCAGGCGTTTACCAGAAGTAGGTTCTGTTAATATAATATCAACTGTGCTGTTGGCTGTTGTCATTTGAATTTAGGACATGTCTACAAATAGTAGTAACCACTTACGCCTCCCGTAATTCTTAAGCTTGGTTTAATAGATTACAACTTTGATATTACTAATCATCACTCTTTTAATGCCAATAATTTAGGTAAGTAAGGCTGCAAGTAAGTTTATTGGATTGAATGACAAATAGCTGAAACTGTAGAATGACAAAACCACATTCTAATTTGTTACTAAACTTAGAAAATCATAAGTGATATACAAGAATTTAGGAATCCATTAGGTATCTTGTAGGTTGCAGATATATATTTTTTGTCAATATTTCAAGTAGGTTCTAGATTCCTCGCTTAAAATCGGTGTATTCAGTGCGGCAAAAAAAAGTAAAACATCTTGTAGCGTTTTTTGGCGAGTAACCACGGTTAGTTACAAGTAACACTAAAGTAAGTCATAAGCGGGCACTCCACCACAAGTTCTATTGTCTGTTTCTGTCTTCGCCAAAACGCCAAAATACCGTAGTTACCTGTCGAACGTTTTACGATATAGCCTTTCTTGGGACTACCAATTCGTCTTCGGTCGAGTGTGCACGTGTCGGGTATCGGCCATTTTGTTCCAGCTTCATATACATATATGTTAGTTTAGGAACCCATGGGGCTTTCAGGGACTGTGTAGATTCCCCGAATAGGATTCGGACGTCCAGCCGGGGTTAGAGCTCCGTGCATGTACAAGATTTAAATGTGTGTGAATGTCCAGCCGGTGGTTTTCGAACCTTAAAACAAGCCGTGCATGTAACAGTCTGAGCTTCCAGGAGTACATACTCGACTTACTGAGTGAGGGCTCTAAAAATAGTATCTCTATCCATCAGGTGTAACTTATCTGGGATGGGTCGCCCCAGCTCTAACTGAGCGCGATAGAGGTCTTTTCTGGTTGAATGTTCTCACAAAAAATACCAATACTACTAATAACCTTCCTTGCATTGCTAGAAAAGAATATAGATATTTTGCATATTTATTTGAAAATCATCAGTTTCATCAGTGCAGAACATTTGCTCATATTTTTAATGACAGAATGGTGGCCTTTGGAGATAAGCAAATAATGTTATTTTTTGGATGAATATCTTCAGGATAATTTATGCTACCCAAATTCCATTTGGGGTATATTTGTGTAGGAATTCCGATGCGTATGAGGCTTCTATAAAAGAATTTCATGAACGTATGATTTACAAATCAGAATGGAAAAACAAACATATCAGAGGTTTGACGTTTCAAAATGAATCCGGCATGACTCGATCAAACCTCGAGTAACACACTCGTCAGTCGTCACGTAAGTATGATGTAGTAAGCCATAGTTGAAAAATGATGATGTAATAGTGACGTCACGAAACTTCCCCTGACTTACCACAATTAAATTAATCCTCGTGAAAACAAAGTAGTATCCTGTAGTGAATTTTAAGATCGTTTACAAGCGTAGACGACTATATAAAGATCGGCCTCTCCATCGGTCGATCCATCTCGTATTACAATGTCTACGTGATGCAATCAACTAGTCGCAAGAGCTCTTATGGTTGAGAGGTTTAGATAGTTGCTTTTTTATGAATATGTTTCTAAACAGCTTTTTCTTGATTTTGGGTATGTCATGGGTTAGTTTGGGTTAGCACTTGGTTAGGTTTCTTTTCATGAGCCCCCGCAGCGAGCGAAGCGAGCGGAGGGCCATGCGGGCCGATCAATAGGAGAGGCCGATTTTGATATAGTCGTCTACGCCTGTAAAGGAGCTTAAACGGCTTCTGTAGTATGCCGTGGTTAAATTGTAGTAAGCTCGCGAAAAAATGCTTTTGGTATAACCCGTAAATAAAATAAAAAAAACACAAGAATTAACCATAAGAAAGGGGTAGACAGAGAAAATGTAAGTGTTCGAAGAGTATTTATTATGTCATCTAATTTTCCCTTGTTGGAAACGCCTAGAAAGATATAAACTGACAGAAAACTGCCTATATATTTCTAATACGTATAAAAGGTGTATTTTTCTTTCACCAGATGGCAGCAGGATATGCGTGAATGGTCATTCTTGGGCGAAGCAACGGTATGTGGATTCGACGAAGCGCGTCCGCCATTTTGATGCGCCGAAGTGGGGATGTTAGTGAGCAGTGAGCCCTTGCTTTATTCTGCAAATTATACAGGAAAGTGTCTCAATATTTAAACGTAAACTTGTCGAAGTGATTCGATATTGAACGGCCGCTGATTTAGTGATAAAAACTACGTAGAAAGTGAGAGTGTTTGTGTTTATTGCAATAAGAAAGCTTTCCAACTTGAAATCCTAACAGCGTGGCTCTTTGGGCTTCTCTTTGTTTCTGTCACAGATTAGTCAAAAAGTAAGTAAATATGTTGTTTTGCAGTGTTACGGTTTACCCTTATTATTAAATTGGTACCCGGATCAGTTAGTTACAGAAAATCTCGTGTAGCATGTCTTTTAGACACCTTGAATACTTAGCTTGCGTGTTAAATAAGCTTTCTCCCAGTATGAGAGGTAAAAGTGTAAAGGCGAGTGAAATAAGGAGTAATGATAATCTTGTTTGTTTTTACCGGCTTTCGGCGACGTATACTTACCTCTATATAAACAGATCAGTTAGTGTATTATTTTTGTCTGAGCCAGTGCAAGCAAATGTCAAAATTATAAACAAATTTTAAGTTTCATTAAAACTTTTTATTAAACCCTTCCGTATTCCCTTCATATTTGCATACCTACTCAAGGTACTGGCTCAATATTCGTTAGCAGAATATGTTACAAATAATTTTAGCCCAATCAATAATAATAGCCTAAAGTCGATATGTTATTTGGCTATTATCAGTTAATTTTTAGAGAATGATAATCAGTGCAAAACTATAACATTACTTAGAACTTAATTTTGATGATGGAGTGAATGAATAGTGAGAAATTATTCGACATATAGGTATTTTCTATTATTCATTTTTGTCTTCTGATAAAGCCAAATAATAACCCTTTAAATTACAATAGATTAAAATAAACTATAAAGTCTGAATGTTGATTGATGAATGTTATTTGAAATGCATAAATGATAGAAGTTGCCATGTTCCTTGTTCATCAATACCTAAAATTATTATGATGACAATCCACTAATTCCATCATCATAATGGATCAGCTTTAGTCAGCTCTGATTTGTCTTGATTATCTTTTGAGAAAGGAGCCAGAGCTTATCAAAACTAATCTAAGTTGTTTGGTTTTGAAGGTTATTTCACCAATTAGTTTTTGAGTGAGATACTAAGACAATAATTTTTTATATAATTTTGTCTCTTAACTATCTTTCCAAAAGAAATTCTATGACATGATATGTCTTTGGCATATAAGGCAAGTTTTGATAGTGTATTCTTTGGTATATCTTCCTCAATGAACTTTCGAACAATTTGCAAATGGCTAATAAAAGTGTTCTGGATTTATTTTTTAGGTTTATTTTTACAATTTTGTAGAAGGTTGCAATGGAAAACTAGATATTTTTGTTGGTATAATAATATATTACTTCTAATAAATTAGTTTCATAAGATGTTTTTAGCGTGTGCATTTAGTTTGGAACAAGTACGCTTAAACATCTTATTTATTTATTTAATTATTTACTAAAATCACAAACAATATCCAATGAGGCTGGTGGTTGTACAATGAATAAACACACTAAACTAAAAATTAACAAATACTATAGGTTACTAAACTAAAATTTACAACTAGGTTCCCAACCTATTTAATTTAATTTGCTCTTAAATGAGTAGAGACTGGGTAAGCCATCATGACAAAAGAGACTTGTCTAAAAGGTTCCACAGTCTCACTCTCACATCCACTGGAGAATAAAATCGAACATTTGTCCTAAATCTTGGAGGATCAATCTTAAACTGATGGTCATTCGTACCTATATAGGCAGGTGGCCGCAGTGCATCCTTGAGGTCCCGCAAGGAAGGAATGTCAGATTGTAATTTATAAATCATTATTTTTAAAAAAATGTCTATGATGATACAAAGTAGGTCATTTTAAGTTTTGTAGAGCCAAGGAAGGGCTAAAATCCCTCTTAAAATTCAAATGAACCCAACGCACTGCCCTTCCCTGAACCATCTTCAAATCATTTGTAATTCCAATCTGGTTAGGATGCCACACAGTGGGACAATATTCATGTATGGGTCTAACATAAGCTAAAAAAAAGCCTTTGATCTAGGTATGTATATACTTACTGGAGTGGTTAAAGTATATTAAAAAAATTGGATCAATATACAAGATTGAACACTGTGCATTCACATGTTACTAGAAATAATGGGAATGTTGTAATTGATTACCATAGAATAAATAAGTCAAGATTTTCAATTAACTATCACGCACTGAAAATGTACAACAGGATTCCTCAAGTGGTAAGAGATCTCCCTGATAAATCTTTTATTTCCAAGATAAAACATTTTTTGCTTAATAGAGTATTTTACTCTGTGGATTAATTCTATAAGGACTGGAACTTGTTGTTGTTTGAACATTTGTGTTTGTTTGTGGTGATCTGGGTTTTCTGCTTCCAATCTTGTTGTGTTGTTTTGATTTTGCTTTTTTGCAATAATTCGTCCAAACCGTGTTTTGTTTTGAACTGTATTGTGTTGTATTTGTATGCTTGTGTTGTTCTTTTATTAGATTTAGTAATTTCCTTTTTTTTTTCGACGTGTGCAAGCATTTTTAATGTAACAGCATGAATAAAGACTTTGCCTTTGACGTCTCTAGAGGCCTTCTTTAAATTTCAAAACCCAAAATTTTGTAGGCATCCATGCAATATGGAAATATGTAAAATCCCAGTGACGGTCAGAAGCCAAATTAATTCCCAAATATTTAAGGTGATCCACTGATCGAATTAAACTATCTAAAATTTTATGAGCAGAATTTATCTTCCTCTTGCCAAATGTAATAAACTGACTTTTGAACTCATTCAGCCATTCAACTCAGGCCTAGCTTCAATTTGCAGGGTGAACATGTCATGATAATCTCTGACTATCCGGAAAATGCTCCCTTGTGGGACACCCCATGAAACCTCTTTCTCTCTGGAAAGAGCCCCATCCACCATGACACACTGAGTCCTTACCTGAAGGAAGCTTTGAACTCATAAAATGACTCTTATCTAAATTTACTTATTAACATCATGGGGAACTACGTTAAAAGCCCTTTGAAAATCTAAGGTTACAGCATCTACTTGAGAATTGTTATTCATTACATATTTACATATTACCCGCTCAAATAATTTATTTGCAACATAGTAAGACTAATTGTCCTATAATTTGTTGGTTCAGATTTTTTGTCAGATTGGTGTAGTGGAATTACGGTAGCTTTTTTTCAGTCATTGGGTAAATAACAGTTATTTAAACTTATATCAAAAATAACCTTTAAAAATGGACTAATACTCTCCGCTGTCAAGTTGAGTAAACCACTGCAGAGATCATCAGGTCCCTCTGTAAAGCTACGTTTACATTTCTTTAAGCATCCTAATATCCCACCCCTGGAAATCTGTAATAATTCAGTCTGATCCGCCAGAGAATCACTAGAAGATCAACTGAGCCCATACTTATATAGATGTTATATAGTAGTTATATAGTCTAAGGATGATTCAAGTAAGTAAGTAATTAATATTCCTGTAAGAATCTGATTTCTGAAGGTCCCCTTATATCACAGACATACATGTAATATATTAGAGTTGGCTTAAAACCACACTGACTGACATGTCACTTAATTGCCTATTTATGTACTAAGTCAATTTGAGTGTAACATCATGAGGCCGGATATATCCATCTCTTGACAACTTTACCAAAAAGATAATTGTCATAGAAACAATTGTTCCAATAATGATGTTTATATTCTTGGTAAAATTATAAAGAGGAATATACTGCACCTGAGTATCAAACATGATGTCGTAGATATGACACTTGAGATTTAATGGAATTTGCTGTGTTTAGTTTTTAACAGTTCTTTAGAGTGTATCAAAGTATTATAGACACTTTTTTTTTAGGTTAGAGGTACTGCTGCTAATATAATTAATTCTTAATTAATAAGTTAATCTCCATTGATAAGGGGCTTTTTACATTTCATGATATAGAGAAAGATCAATTTCATAATTGGTAGAATATCAGAGCAAACTGGCTCTCTTATGTTATGTTTTTCTATTCTCAAAGTAATATGAGGTGTACGGAAATTGGTAGAATCTTTTTTCAGTAATACTACTAGTTTTTAAGTAATTTGTCGTTGTATTATAGATTTCTTTTGCAACGCGATTAAGAGATCCTAAAAACGGAATCGTCCAAAACTTAGCTTCAAAAGGAAAAAGTTTAAAAGTTTTATTTGCCGGTAATTTGAAGAGAATCCAATTAAAATGTTCTAACTCGGAAAATTATCCCCAAGGAAAATTATTGTTATAAAAGTTTCTGTTCTGCTGCTCGAAGTTTTCAAAAGTTCGGGAAACTTTCGGCGCCGCCCGCGCCCACTCCAACAACTCTGAGGAGTTTGAGGGGTTGTTGTGAGTCTTTTTCGTATCTCAAATTAATACAAAGTTTTGCATTTAGACAGAACAGCGAATTTAACTTTAATTGTGATAAGGATTTATATAATTTATGTCTTATTAAATAAACTGTTGATATATACAAAGGAGTGTCATAATAATTTTAGTTTACTTCAGCAGAAACTACAATCATATAATGATAGAATGAAAACGTAATTTTCTTTAAAAATCTCTACTTGTAATTTAATATAACAATCCTATAACTTTGTAGTAAAACAGATTTTATTTAAGTGTTGTTGCTTCTAGAATTTTAAGTACATTGAAATTTCTCTGTAACGTACTTAAATATCATTTAATCCAATAATTGATTCAGCGTAAAGTACATTGAGTATGCATTGGTGCTTTGGGCTTCTTACTTCAATTGTCATATAGCGAGCATTGATGGCGTTCAAAGACGGTTTTCGCGTACATTGGCATATCAAGCGGGAACTAATTTTAATTGAGCTTTTAATCTTTACTTCTTTAGAAGTGCCAGGATCTGTGGGGATGTTTTATTTTTATTTATTCAGGATACTTAACGGAAACATAAAGACTCATGTGCTCAAAGAAGTATTGTTTGGAAATCCAAGAGACACAAACTGGGAATGATACTTACAATCCCTCAGCGAAGGTCTCCAAGGAATCATAGTAGATACAAAAGACACAAGAGGTTTGGAGATGATCGCCTGTCGAAAAGGTGACGGAAGCAGTTGCTACAGCATACCATGAAAACTGCCCAGAAAAAACTTGGAAACAAGGGAGTAAGACAGTCTGGTGGAATGATAGCCTTAATAAGCTTCGGGAGACCGTATGAAGGCTGTTCACAAAGGCCAGGAAGACAAATAAATGGGACCTATATAGGGTATTCCTATGGAATACAACAAAGAAATCCGCAAGACAAAAAGAGTTTCATAGGGAATATTTTGCGAAAGGGTGAACGAGACCCCCACCTGTGCAAACATACACAAGGTGCTAGCAAAAGGAAACTCTACAAACCGAGTCGAACTCCTGAAAGGAGAAGATAACAAATACACAAAAACATGCGAGGAAAATCTGAAGCTTCTCATTACAGCCCACTTTCCAGCGTCAATTCAGATGACGGAAACCACACTGCTCGAAAAGAAGGCAAACGAAGCAAGGTTGGAGGCTAGCTGCGGACATCATAACGCTGTCCATGGTCAGATGGACACTAAGCCAATTTCAACCTAACAAATCGCCGGGGTTAGATGGGATATACCCAGTACTTCTATAGAGAGGACGGGATAGTTTGGTCCCATCTCTCTGTAAGATCTTTAGAAGCTGTATAGCATGGGGATTCATACTTACCAAATGGGTATTTCAGGCTGAAATCACAGCTATCATCCTCTGTATAGAGGAAATTATCAGGAGGAAGGTGACTGTCTTGTTGCTCACCTTCCTCCTGATAATTTCCTCTATACAGAGGATGATAGTTGCAATTTCGGCAACAAGACATTCGTTATTTACTCCGATAGCCAAGCAGCAATCAAAGCAGTAACTTCCAATATAGTAACATCAAAGTTAGTATTGGACTGTATAAATCTGTTGAATGAAATGGGAAGGCTTAATAGAAAAGTGACCTTGGCGTGGGTGCCAGGACACGAAGGCCTTGGAGGCAACAAGATGGCAGACGAATTAGCCCGAGAAGGCTCGTCTCAACCACTAGCAGGACCAGAACCATTTTGCGGAGTTGCAAGACCCATAGCCAAGACATCCATTCAACAGACATAGACATGCTAAATATTTCATCAGCAAAGTTAACAGCAGACTTGTTAAGTTATAATCGGAAGTCAATAAGAATCATAGTGGGACTACTAACAGGACAGTCCCGACTAAAGAGACATATGCGTCTGATAACCCTGTGTAGATTTTGCCAGGAGTCGGCAAAATACATTCTCTGCCACTGTGACGGACTATCGAGGTTGCGCTTCGAAACTGCGGGGACAACCACTCCAGAAGCGTTAACCTACACCATGGAGCCACTGTCGAGACTTTGGAGTCTGATCAAGAAGACACGGTTGGACACAATACTCTAAGTACAATGAGGGCTGCAATAGATCTTACAGGTCGCAGTAACATAAAGGCGATGACGCCTCCTTCACACATATATCTATCTAGTTAACGGAATGACTTCCTCACCCTCGTTGTTGTCTTTGGTTCATATTAATATGGTTCATACAACTAGGAATTCTTTACTGATACTATAGTTGTCTTGCCTGTCAAGAATGTGCCTGTGTTGTAATCAGCTTAGGCTGGATCCCTTTAATTGTAATTTTTATGGATTCAAAAGAGTTAGTATGACTCATAAATTAATGATAACTGCTGGGTTTATATATGTTTATATTTATTACTTTATCGCATTAAGATATAGATTTTTGTATTTGTAAAATGGATATTTCCTATAATCAATAAAATATGACAGATATAGTTATTGAAGGCTTTGGGGGTGTTGTCAAATGTCAAAGGCCTCTACTGATGAGAAACACCTGTAAAGATTTATAATCAGATTTGGAGAATAGGTGGCAACTGATGATGTATAGCATAACCTAAACAATTAATTCTTCATGTTATGAGAGTATTTTGAAAAAAATTTCTAATTTAAATTCTTTTTTGTTTTTAATAACACCTGAGATGCCAGGATCCAGTTTCAGAAATAGCATTGAGACATTTATTTATTTTTAATAAATATGTATTGTTATTTTAGTCATTGAGTTTTGGATTAATTTTATGAGGACTTGGGTCACCATTCACATAGCACTAGTGCTGACAGCATAAACATGGCACACAAATTTTGCTAAAGATTAGACATAAATGAAATTAAAATACTCAAAAGTTACTAAAACGATATTATTCCAAACAAAAGAAAAACAAATAAACTGCGATTTAAAGATCGCTGCCGTCTCAGCGAAACTTTAAAGTTTTCGTTCCCTCGAAAATAAAATCGGGAACGGCCATCTCCTCGGAAAGTTGGCGAATAAAGTTTTGCCAAGTATAAGAAAACTCGAAGTAAAACTTTGCGAAACTGTAGGCGGACTCCGCTTTTGCTCCCGTCTTGCCTAGGAACAAACTTCTTCCATAAAATATGTAAACTTACACTTTTGTACCAATTTCAGCTTTCTCGCTTGTACCGACCCGACCCGGTGAAACTTTTAAAATCTTTGGGAAAGTTTATTGTGACTTTACAGGGTGTATTATTGCTCGTTGCTGAGTACTCAAAAGCTTATGCGTTAAAAATACATATTGAAAGCACCCAACACCAACTGCTGTTAAGCAAAAGTATAGGAATATAGTATAGTCAAAATGCCACGCGTTGCGACAGTTAGATAAATAATTAGAAAAATCAAAAAAGCGTTTCATATATTTTTAGCATATTTCTCCAAAAACAACGTGTGAAATCATCCAATCGTGGCCCCGGATGTAGCTAAAGTTTCTCCTGGGGATCGCGGCGTCGGAATTGCCGCCCTTTCAGTTAGTTTGATCTTACATACAACAACTGCAGTTAAACTAACTTCGAACTCCTCAACCAACGACAATCATTATTGCTCAAGATGTTTGGTTTTTGGCATAAAGTTAGTTTCAATGTGTCTGTAATACAGCAACTTGAGCGGGGAATGTAAAGTTTTAGTTGTTGCCGGGAAGGAATAACTAAATTTCATGTTGTCCTTTTTTTACCTAGTTTTTGTTATCGATTTTCAACTGCAGTAAGCTTAACAGAAAATATTTCAAATTTGAAGTTGGGTGTGAAAGTGTGATACAACACCCTGAAAATACTAACCGATATTAAGGGTATTGTATTCCTCCTTAAGTTTTATTCTTATTAACAATATGACACTCACGTGGATATTTTTGGAACAAAAGGCTTTTTAAAAGGTTTCAATTTTAGGTTGCTATCAGATCCATATGTGTTAAATTTTATGTTTACAGGACTTAAACGTTTGCTGTTTCCACTAGTTAGTAGGTACCTACAGTAGGTTCAACTGGCTCGTGGCGAGAGGCTCGACATATAATAAATAGTAATATGTTAAATATTGACCCAATTTATTATTTTGATTTTAGATCGGCGCCTTCATGCAGTACCATGGAGCCCAGTATCAGCGCCGCAGCGTGACCTGAAGAAACCCCATCGTCCATCGTCGCACGCTTTTACCCGCAAGACGGAGCGTGTGCCGACGGTGAAGAGGTGCGGGGCGGGTGCGCCGCGACGCGTCCAGGTCGCTCCGGAAGTGTAAAGTGTGTTTTTTTATGTTTTGACCAAGAGGACGCGGCCCATATTATACCACCGTGGTTGTGTACTCGTAAATGGACAAGCGCAAAATGTTGCCAAAGAGGCCCAGGTTTGAACCGCGCGGACCCATTGCCAACGGGCCGATGCAGGCTCGACCGCTAGTCGCGTTGCTCGACGGTCGAGACTGTTCCATCGAAATGCCCATATTGAAAGACGTGGCTACTGTCGCGTTCTGTGATGCCCAAAGTACAAGTGAGATACACGAAAAGGTAAATGCTCGATGAAGGATGTAAATTGTATTCTTTTACACCAATATGTTTCTTTTTACTAGAAGTTGAACGTGAAGCTTTGTAATGTTCTCCTGTTTTGTAGCCCATAATAAAACTTTAGGATGGAGTTAAAACTTTTAATGCCCATAACACACTGTTACTAGAAATAAATTAACATCAATATTGCTATGGTATAACTAACACTCCTTACTCTCAATTTACCTAATAATTGCTTTGGGGTGCCATAAGTAAAAATTTTGGAAATTTAGGTAGATAACAATATAGATAGTGGGTGGTATCCGAATTGTGGTAAAATATATTAATCAGATTAACCAATAGCCCTTAAAAGGATATCAATATTGTATCATAGCTGATGGTTTTCTCTAACATGTATCTGATCACAGATATAATAATATACAAATTTTCATAATGTATCACTCAATAGTCACATGGAACACACTTTAAAAACTAAATAAGGTACATAAATCAGTTATGCTTACCATAATTCTTTAAAATGGTTATGCTGTTTCCATACAACCGACGAGATAATATGTAAGAATGTTAATCAAGCGTTTAATACTAGAAATGTGGGTTATATCACTCTTGCCTATAAGCAACCATTTTTATAGGAAGCTTTAATCACCTTCCATACTAGAATAGGGCTTAAATCATTCCTACCTATATGTAAATCCATTTGTGTGGAAAGTTTTAATTGTTTGTAAGTAACACCCTTATACAAAAGCTTTAAAATTGTTACATTATTTCCTTATGACAGACGAGATAATACAACTCAAAAAGACTGCTGACCTAAAATAAGTCACTTCTCAAAATGCATTATGCTAATTAGATTTGGAATTACAAAAATATTTGTATTTCCTGAATTTGAATCGTCTCATCTTCGTGAAGAGATTAATTATATATAAAGTTTTTTCATTGCAAGTAACATTAAATATACAAAAGAAATGTTCCCAGGTAAGGCATATTTAAATTTTCAAAATTACATTGCAATTCAAATTCTAGTTCTTTATTGGGGACGAAACGATGGTTTGCTTACACAAGTCAATGAAATATTAATTAAAAAAACATATAAAGAGTTAAAACAATAATTCCTACATCTAGCCAAAAACAAATAGTTAAAATTATTTATTAAAGTCTAAGAATGGTTTATCAAGAAATAAAAAACATTTTTCATTAAAAAACTCGATACATGTCTCTTAAATTGAATCAATTGACAATTTGTTGACAAATTTGGGTCCCGGGTAATGAAGCCCATCTTGAGTTCTTTTAAGACGCCAGAAGTTTGACTTGAGCCGTGTATCATGCGAATGGACATCATAGTGATTTTCATATAGATTTAGATTTTTTATATGTAACAGATTTTCCCAGTATGTAGATGGACGGCAGTGTTAGAACTCGAATATTAATAAAACGTTACCTACAATCTCCTATAGCCTAATTCTCCCACAATTCTTATGGCCTTTCTCTGAAGCTCGAAAACTCTCAGCATGACATTAGTGTCCCCATATAAGGACAGCATAGGCCATTCTACCATAAAAAACACCAAAGTAGGTTAAGTAGGCAGAACCTCACGAAACATACAGTCCGACAAGCCGCGGAGCATAAAAAGATTGTTATTTAGTCCAGCCGCCAACTTGTCAAACTGTACCCCCGACACCAGTCTCAGATTGAGTTTAACTCCCAGAAACTTACACACATCAATCTCTCCATCAATGCCACTCAGGCCCATGGCTGTAAAGACCATGCCATTTGTTTTGCTCTCACTAAGGTGAAGCCCATTTACCATGAACCAAAGCTTGGCCCTTTCCTGCAGTCTCTTAGAGTCAGCAACAGCATCTGTTATGGAATCAGCAGAGGTCTAGATGGTGGTGCAAATGTGGCACTAAGCTCAATATTTGGTAAGTCATTGACAAAAATTGAAAATAAGAGAGGCCCACGCACAGATCCCTTTGGGACACCAATATCAATAGTGCCGTTCGCGGATGTGGCACCACCAAACCCAACCACCTGTGTTCTTTCTGCCAAATAAGATGTTATTAGATCAATTCTGCTATTGTCACAATGATAGGCAGGCAGTTTTTTTTTCATTAGAATATCATTAGGATGCAGTCAAAGGCCTTGCTGAGATCACAGATTAATGAGGTACAGACAGAACCCTCATTGAATGAGTCCAAAATATATGATGTGAGGTCAGCTATTGCCAGGGTGGTATTCATACTCTTTCGAAAACCAAATTGACAGTCAGTGAAATAATCATTAGAGATGAGGTAATTGGTGATCTGGATTGCAATACATTTTTCAAAGATCTTCAAGGAGACTGGCAACAGCGATATCGGTGTATAATTTTCAAGAAGATCCCTGTTACCCTTTTTAAAAATAGAAGTCACCAAAGCCTCTTTAAAGATGTTTGGAAAAATTGATATTTATGCAAGCATTTATAAGCTTAGTTAGTGGAACAATAATCTGATTTTTTACTGATTTTATCAATTTTACACTGAGACCAAATATATTCCTGACTGCTGTTGTTTTTTAGATTGTCAATGATGCCCCTTACTTCATTGAAAGATAGGTCTCTGAAGAGGAAAGGATTCGAGGGGGGAGCAACAGTAGGCATTAAAGTCAAAAGGCAAAATACGCTTTATTGTTAGAATAAAAAATGGTTGTTAACAATGCAAAATAGAAGTAAAAAATATCTTAAATCCTAATACAGTATTCAATACTAAAGCGCGATAAGAAGTACATACAGGAAAACATAATATGAGAAGCCACATGATTGATTAAAAATATTTCAGAACACAATATAAAATGCATATAATCACAGATTATAAAGATTTACACTAGCTACGGCAATTGAGCATAAAACTCAGAAAGACTATAATAGCCCCTCTACCACAAATTGTCTCAGATGCCGCCTAAAACACCTGAGTGAAACTGCCCCCTTAATATCGCGCGGAAGGTGGTTGAACACCTTTGCACCCCCACTTGATATTTTGTTAGCCAGATCAATTATGTGGTTCCCAATCTTCAGGTCAGTATCAATGACTACACCAAGGAATCTGCTGCTAGGGAGTTGCAGAATTGAGTCACCGGCAACCAACACACCTCCGACAGCCCGGTCTTACCAGAGTTTAGTGACAGGCGATTCAACCAAACCTCTATTCTCTGAAGGTTCCAGGTTAAGCACATGGACTCACTGTTAGGGCTATGCCAGAGAACTGTGGTGTCATAGACAAATAAAGTGAATTTTCCCTGAATATTAAGATATGTGAGGTCATTGACATACAGGAGAAAAATTATGGAACGCAAAACAGAACCCTGCGGCACTGTTATTTAACCTCAGATAAGACATGACACGAAATTTAACCAATTTCTCAATCAGCTTTGATAGAGTGGTCAGAAGAGAAATGGGTCTGAAATTTGAAGGTTCATCCAGACTGCCACCCTTATGAATTGGGATAACTTTGGCTGATTATAGACAGTTCGAATATCTACCCATCGTCCACGAAACATTAATTGCGTCAGAAAGTGTCATCAAAGCTACAACAGGCAAGTTTTATTTCTCATAGAGTTTAGAACTCTATTTAGTTCAATCAAGTCGGTGGGCAGAAAAAAGAAAGAATTGGATAGTTATGTTTGTCATGTAACCAAGAGGTTCAGTTGATGGATTGAGATTCTGTTGGAGAGTCTGGGCGATATTACAGAAGAAAGTATTTAGTTCATCAAGGGGAATCTCAGAGTTTGCAACCAGTGGATAGTTGCTCCTAGCGCGTATATCATTTACAACTCCCAACCTTAACTGCCTGTGTTCTGTTTGTCAGGTATGAAGTCATTAATTTGATGCTTGCAAAGCCAAAAAAGTAAGTTTTGAGGTTACGTAGGCGGACGTCATACAGGACACAATCGAAGGCCTTGCTAAGGTCACAGAATAACGCCGAGGTAAATTTCCGATTGTTGAATGAATCGAGAATAAATGATACAAGATCAATAATAACCAGAACAGTGTTTCTGCCTTTCCGGAATCCAAACTGACAATCCGTGAAATAGTTGTTATTGTTAAAAAAAAGTCAATAATTTGTATGCATTTTTCCAGAATCTTCGGGAATACGGGCAGCAGTGAGATTGGCCTATAATTTTCAGTCAACCCTGGATCACCCTTCTTGAATATCGGAATGACAAGGGCTCTTTTCAATTTTTATGCAAAATATCTCTAACCTCAACAAAGGTGACTTCCCTAAAGGAAAATGAATTTGTTGTTTTTTTAATACCTTTTATAAAGTTTATGGGATCCCTGTTGATGAGTGGAATCTTGCTTGTCACATCATGTCTGCAGACTTTTTGTGTTAAATTCGTCTGCTGGGATAGTACAGGGTTTACTCTCCTTTCTGGGTGCCCCCCTGCTAGTATTAATGATGTTCCACATTGTTTTGGAAGGATTATTTGAATCTCTGATTAGAGAATCATTGGATTGGACTTTTGCTTCTTTAATAGCTTCTCTGTACTTAAGTCTAAATCTCCCATACTCATCCTTAAGACCCACATGAGCATATTGCCTGCTCAGGTCACCTAACAGCGCAAGATGATCACGCATGGCCCTAAGCCTGTCATTGAACCAACTTATATTTGAACCGTGGTCTGACCTGACGCGATATTCATATCACATGCATCCACAAAATCTCAAGAACACCCAGCAATCATCGATAAGCCTGCTTGAGTCATCAGACTTGATAAAACTTAATAGTAAATAAATGAGTTCTTTGACCACTGGCATTATAATAAGATTCTCTTTACTTCTAGTCGCTTCTATATTGCAATTTTTAGGTACTCAATGAAGCAGTAGGAGCTCTAATGTGGCACACCATTATTCTGACGAAAGAAGACCTCGAAAAATTTAAAACTTTGCGTATTATTGTTCGTATCGGTAGTGGCGTTGACAATATTGATGTGAAGGCAGCAGGCGAGTTAGGCATCGCGGTATGTAACGTTCCCGGATACGGCGTCGAGGAAGTGGCGGACACCACCTTGTGCTTGATATTGAACCTGTACAGACGGACATATTGGCTCGCCAATATGGTCCGGGAAGGAAAGAAATTTACTGGACCGGAACAGGTATGTCCTTTATCTCTTACTAATATCACTGATCAAATGTAAATGTGCAATCTGATGTTGGACCGTTTTCTAGTATTTTGTTACCTAACTAAATTTGGATTCGTGAAATATACTCGGGATTCGTCAAGGTTAGCCAGCCTAACAGTGAAGTTTTTAGCCTGTTGTTTAGTTGATTTTAGCAGTTTTATACCTGTTTTTTATTTCTAAGTATGGCTTTGTTGTATTGATGTTCAGTCTTAGGTCACAGCCTATTACTATACTATTATCACAGTATGCACAATACTGTTGTTATTTAATTTAGCTTTGTCAATGATTATTACTTTTTTTTATTGTGTCGCGGATTTAGATGGAGCCAAGTGATTGCAGTTGTCTGAACCGGGCAGACATATCAAGTACAAGAATGCACCTAAACATACATACAATTCATCTTTAGGAGCTTCTGATCAAGACACGAATTGCGTCTTGGTCTCGATCACTTGTAACCTATAACCTTCACAACCCTGTTATTTTCAGACATTTTCCACTTTTACACATCTAGTTTTGAATAACAATTTACAAGGAAGATTGTGATACGCCAATAGGTATACTTACCATCTAAAAGTGATAGTACAAAAAATAAAACAACTTTTTTATTATCTTGGTACATTTCCGGAATTTATCGTTAATTTGTGTTAATAATTTTGAGCTGTTCTTTGTCTATTGTAACTTATGTAGTTATGAAAATCATAGGATCCTTCAGTCCATTATTATTGACTGAATGCATGACGTATTTTTGATAGGTACCTTCGGAGATTTTAAATTATGTTTTCGATTCTGAATATCTCATGCTTGATGCTTAGGTCTGAATGTTTGTTTATGGGATGCTCAATGAATATACGTTATAAATTTCTATTTGTCCCGTTTAATTTACAATTGAGTGAACGGAACAAGTATTCTGCTGTCATTAAATTTGTCTTTAAATTTTTTAGGTTCGGGAAGCGGCACAAGGTTGCGCTCGGATACGTGGCGACACCCTGGGCATCGTCGGTCTGGGCCGTATCGGCTCGGCGGTGGCGTTACGTGCAAAAGCTTTCGGCTTTAACGTGATTTTCTACGATCCCTACCTGCCCGACGGTATTGAGAAGAGTCTCGGGCTGACCAGAGTTTACACCTTGCAGGACTTGTTGTTTCAATCGGATTGTGTGTCGTTGCATTGTACTTTAAATGAACACAACCACCATCTCATCAATGAGTTTACGATTAAACAAATGAGGCCAGGAGCATTTCTTGTAAATACCGGTAAGTCAAATTTAATGTTTCTATTTATCAGTCAAAGAGAAGTTTTGGTACTTTTATACAAGATAATACTATTAAGTGACTGATCTATCAAAATAATATATTTGGAAAGTTCTAAATCTTGGACCTAAATGAAAGTTGACCACTAATCTATGAAAATGGCAAGTGAGGTTATTTAAAAAAATTGCAAATATTGTAAAAAATATGTAATTACATCATATGATTGTGAAAAGTGTGGCTCAGTTACCACCCAAGCTGTGCTGCTCAAGTAAGTGTTAAATTCAAAAAATAAAGTATATTGTTGTGAAGTGAAAAATAAAAGTGAGGTTAGTGAATATCAAAACATGGACGAAAAAAAAGATCAGAAACATTGTGAAAGACTTGTTGAATGAATGTTTTGGTCCCTTTAAGAAGTTAGTGCAGTCTGAGCTGTCGGAAATGAAAAAATGGGTTGGATGATCAAAAAAGTCTAATTGAAAAACTTATCAGTGATATTAAGATCGTGAGAGACCAAAACAAACAGCTAGAGTTAAAAATAAATGAAATGGAGAATAAATTAAATGAAGAAGAACAGCACGAAAAAGAAAAAAATATCATTTTATCTGGAATTCCCAAACAGACGGAAGAACCATCGAAACAAATTGTTCAAAAGTTACTAAGTGCAATGAATGTGGAGATAAATGAAAATGATATATCCGATGTTTATCATGTATCTAAAAAGGAAAATGCGCCCATTCTTATTAAATTCAAAGATAAAGCCTCAAAACACAAAGTACAAAGAAAAGTCAACGAACTTAAGGGAATTAAAGCTAGTGAGTGTGGCCTGGCTGGTGGAAACAGGAATATATTCTTTAATGATGACCTAACGAAGAGGAATCAATACCTGTTTAAGATGGCAAGAGACCCCAAAAAGCAACCTGAAATCGGCATACATACTAAGTGGAAGAATATATATAATGAAGAACCCATACATATAAGAAATGAGGCAGATCTTCAAATGATTCAATCCGGTCATGTGTAATAAATGTGTAAATATTGTAAAAACTGATCATGTGTAAATATTGTAAATACAAAACAAACAAATATAAAATAAAATCTTATATTTATAAATAGGCAAGAACATCTGTTTGAACCTACTATTATATAAATATAAGAAGTCTAAGAAATAAGTTACAGGATCAGATCGACATGATTGACAACTATCGGGAAAATATTCACGTAATTATATTAAGGGAAACATGGATTTATTTTACATCAATATACCATCATACTCAGTTGTACATGACTGCAGAAAAACGCGGGGCGGTGGTACAGCTTTTTATATAAAAGATGGCATACGCTACACTGAAAATGACATGACATCACAAATGCACTGCCCGAAGATTGCAATGGCAGTTCAATATACTTAACAGACCAAAACCTTTACATCTATGGCATATATAGGCCTCCACAAAACAAAATTTTATAACGAATTTTAATGAAAAGTTAGAATGACAGAAAAAAGCATGCATAGTGATTGGAGACACGAATTCGGATCTTTTGAAGAGCTGCCAAGCAGTAAGTGATTACACAAGCCTAATAGAAATGAATGGATACCAAATACAGAACCAAATAACTAAAGAAAATGTTACTAGAATAACAGAAAAAAACAGCTTCGATATTGGACCACAGAATAAGAAACCAAAACATAAATTGTGACATAAGAATCGAAGATCATTGTACCTCAGATCACAGATCATGCATGTAAAAATCAAGAAAGAAGTCTATTAAAGAAGAAAAGAAAAAATCACAAAAAAAACAACTAAATACTGAGCTGTGGCTAACCATATTACATCAAGAGATTAAAAAAAAGTAAACCAACTCATTTAAAGTATTTGCAGACAAAATAAGAACAACAATGTAAAAAAGAACGTGAAATTAAAATAAGGGAAGATAACCACTGGATCACAGCAGAGTATATTAGGATGAGACAAGCTATATGTTAGATGGAAAAGAATCCCAAATGATCTTACTAAGGAACAATTCAGGAAGACACGGAATGCAGTGAGTGAACAACTTAAGGAAAAAACTATAGAAGTCTTATGCAGAAAAAAAGTATATGGAAGCAGAAGGAAATTATAAAAAAATATGGAATAAATAAATGACATTTGTGGAAGGTAGAAACAAAGTAAGCAAAAAATACAAAATTTGACCAAACAAAGCGGACAGATCCTGCACAATGACAAGGATAAAGCAAATGCATTTGTTTGGGTTAGTGAATATTTCTCAAGTTTGGGACAAAAACTAGTATCACAAATAAACACAATGCAAACCAGAAAATTTCTAGAAGAAGAAGTGGCGGAGACAATCTTCCTTGAACCTACAAATCATATAGAACTAAAATCAATAATAGCAAATCTCAAGTGTTTTAGTGCTCCTGGTGACGATGGCATAACAAAAAGTGACTTAATAAAGTGCTATGATATTATTAAAAATACACTAATAGAAAATATAAATGTTGTCCTAGCAACTAGCGTATACCCAGAAGAATTAAAAATTGGAAAAATAATACCCATTTATAAAAAAGATCTGCACACAGATGTAGGAAATTATAGACCAATTACACTACTAAGTACGTTATCCAAGGTACTGGAAAAAAATACTTAAAAACCGACTGATCAAATTCATCGAAAATACATACAAATTCGATATGAAACAGTATGGGTTCCACAAGAAGAGCAATACACTAGGAGCAACTGTAGATTTACTAGAGTACATAAGTGAACAACTAAACTAAAACAGATATGTAACTGCGGTATTTATTGATCTAAAAAAGGCATTCGATACTGTGGATGTGAACTTGATGCTGGACAAACTTTGTAGAATGGAGTTTCGTGTGGTGTGTTATAATCTACTAAAGTCATACTCTACAAATAGAAGAAACACCACTTTTGTAAATAACACAAGCAGTGAGGAACGGTTTTCGACAGTTGGAGTTGCACAGGGGTCTATGCTTGAATCTCTACAATGCTTATTATATGTCCATAGCTTAAAACTTGCTGGACTTTCTTACTGCATGTTTGCAGATGATATGGTTTTTGTTTGTGCTGAAGAAACATGTGAGGTATTGGAATCTAACATAAACTATGATTTAAACAAATACTTCAACTGGCTGTGCTACAATAAATTAACTTTAAATACTGATAAGACAGTATATATGATAATTAATCAACGTGGTAAAGACTTGTGTAAGATTAATGTAAAGTTAAATGATGTACCTCTAAAAGAAGTGGATAACTATAAATACCTAGGGCTAATTATTTCAAATAATCTAACGTGGAACAGACACATAGAACACATTATAAAGAAAATTGCACCAATAATTGGATCAATAAAAAGATGTGGTCATCAACTAAATACATATGGAAAGTATTTACTCTATAATAGTATGATAAATCCTCATCTTAGATATTTAATTCCCTGATGGGGAAACGCTAGTAAATATATGATAGGAAGGCTGCAAAGAACTCAAAATAAAGCTATAAAGGCAATATTTTCCATTAACTACAGCACACCTACTGAAAATTTGTATAAGCAATTTCCTTTTTTAAGTATTAAATAAATAAAACAACCTGAACAATCAAAATTAATTTATTAAATAAAAAATAATCTCATTAAAACATATGTTACATTAAATAAAAGTAAAAACTATCACTCATACAATATTAGATACAAAGAGGCTTACAGGAATAAATACAGTGCTACTAAAACATGCCAGAACTCTCCAGTATACAGAAGTGTCCAAACATTTAATAATCTTCCAGTTTCAATTCAAAATGAAAGACTGACAAGGCTGTGTAAAGTTTTGAAAGATTATTTTAAGGCCAAATGAATTATATTTCAATTAAAATTTGAGTGTATCTGAATTTTGCGGATTATTGACTTTGGGAGGCTTTGTTGTGTACCTGTGGTGCCATAAAATAAATAACCTTACTTGTTATAATATTGTATCTATAAAATGTTTGCCTCGGTGCCAGTATATATTATACTGTTTTGAGGTCAATTATAAATAAATGAAGAAAAAAATAAAAATGATTCGAACATGATTATAGTTTAAAAAAATAATGAACAGTTTGAGGTGCTATCAGGAATTGTTTAGCGGCTTGTATATAGTATGTTTTGATTTTTTTTTATTATAACATTTACAATCATTACAAGTTTGCCACGTCTTTTTTGGGGTCGTTTTGCTTCTTTTCACGTTCTGCTCTCCATCAAGATTTCGCGGATGTTGAATTTTCTCTCCGTATTTCCTTCATAAAATACACTCACGGACAAAAATATTGCATATTTCCTAATTAAATGCTATAACCAAAATCAGGCTATTTCACTAATTGCTTATCGAATCTGTGTAAATCTTCAATATGTAATTTATTTAATTATTTATAAGGTAAAACAGTCCAATGTAACAGATTTAGCAACAGAAATCACAAGGGTTTTAAAGAAAAAAATAAAGACTTAAAAAAAAATATGCAATATTTTTGTTCGTGAGTATATTATTAAATCATTGTATTGATCTTGTTATCTATATTATAGTTAAGTTAATCTTCTAATCAGTTCCTGTCTCGTCGAATGAGACCCTGTTACGGGTAGTCGTGACATATTTACAGGCTCAGAACCTAATCTAACGGAAGCTTTTTATCTCTAATATTATCATTTAGGTTATGTAGCTAATTTTCATAAATATTTTCAGCGAGAGGAGGGCTGGTGGACGACGACGCGTTAGCGCAAGCTTTGAAACAAGGTCGCATCCGCGCCGCCGCATTGGACGTCCACGAGAATGAACCGTATAACGTCTTCACTGGGCCGTTGAAGGACGCGCCGAACGTGCTGTGCACGCCGCACGCAGCCTTCTACAGCGACGCTAGCGCCACTGAATTGCGTGAGATGGCGGCCAGCGAGATCAGACGCGCCATCATGGGCCGAATACCAGAGTGCCTCAGGAACTGCGTGAACAAGGAGTACTTCATGGGGCCCGGCCAATATCCTGAAGGTACAGGTAATATTTGATTTATTTCACTTTTATTCAGTCCAGTTGAGGACTTAAATGTAATCACATTCTAGCAGCTCCTGTAGGAGCTAGTACAATGGTTTACAGGGTCACGCTAACATGGATCCTTGGTAAACCTCTTTTTATGTATTGAATAAAACTCCAGGTCACTATAGAGTTCTGTATTAAATATAGCAAGAAATATACAAGATAGTAACACAACATAATGTATACCCTTATAATCTACCTACACATATCTATGCGTCACTCGGTCTCTTCCTGGATTGGTGTAGGTTCGTAGTATAAATATAATGTTACAATAACAATACTGATTCACCAAGGTTATCTCGGCCTTGTCACTCGCGGCGAGTATCTCGCTCATCACAGTTAAACAATAATATTACGTGTAGTAATGTAAATATCCTTCGTCATGATCTAATTTGTGAAATACCGAGTGTTTTTCTGATAAGCTACAGTATCCACTAAATGCTCACCAATATGCGTATCAGACTGGTAAATCTACAGAATTAGCACTAAACAACCTTGTCGGGAACATAATACAACCGTTAGACAGCAAGACTATCGCGGTGGGTGTGTTCTTAGACATTGAAAGAGCATTCAATAATGCAATACCAAACTACAGAGCATTAGCTGAAAGAGGGGTTGAACCACAAATAAGCAACTGGATTGGAAGTCTATTAAATTGCAGAGTAGGCACAACACCTCTACAGGGGGAGAGCTACAGATTCCGGGCGGGGTTTTTTCCGACGAGGTAGTCACTTGCGATTTTTTAGGACAGAAAATCTCCATCTGTGGATATCTTGTATCTCCATGGATATCCTTGGATCTTCAGGGATATCCTAAGATCTCCAGGTATATCCATGAACCTCCATGGATATTTTTTGGATCTCCATGGACCTCCTTCGGACCTCCATATACATTAATAACTTTCCAATTTTATATTGAATTAGATCTTTGGAAAAAAACCGGTTTTTGCTGTCAGAAAGTATTAGTTTGATATTAATAATAATTTGTATCCATGTTTATAATATGGATAAATCACAAGCTTTTTAGAGGTAGTAAGTAGACTATTACGAACGGTATGTAATACTTGACCTAGTAATATTAGATTATGTACCATGGCAGAAAATAGATTATCACTGTACAAGGACTGTATCGCTAACTAACCCAGTTTTATTTTACCCCCGTATTTTGTTCACAACTTATGGTGTTTTAGAGAAGAAACAACATCTGAATATGAAATTTAATGTTTAAAGAAAAAAAAAATAAAAAAAATATGACATCAACTTAGTTTTATTAAAATAAAAGAAATGAGCAAGTCTGCTGGTACTCGAGACACTGATGTGTAACCTATATCGACATTGGTTGTGTAATTTAATGTATTGCTTCAAAAGCGTTTAACTGGATAATTTTTTAAAGCCCTTGTAAAGAGTATATTTCGTCTTTGTGACGCCTGAATATAGGCAATCACTTTTCTTGAATTGGTTGCCTATATTCTGGCGTTAGAAAGAACACGTTTTACAAGGAAGCGCTGAAGTAGCTGCGCATGGGTTATGATGTCACATCTCCTTACATACTTCCGTCCATTTTCCCGAGATTTACCCTCATACCGCCGCGTAAGATGTTTACACATCAAAAAGTATTAAAGTCCATTCAAGGCTATTGCGCTGTTACGTCAGAATTTCTGACGTCAAAAGAAATGATCCGTACGTCTTAGATAGACTCGTACGTTATTTTTTACACTAGCCAAAAGATGTCTCTGTACCTGTTTTCTATTCCGGAGCATGTTCCGTTTTTATCAATTTTACATACTTATGACAATATTAGCCGAGTTCGTTTTTGTCATCTTTTTCCTCGACTTGCTCTGAAAATTTGACAGTCACGAGTTTTTTTTAAAAAGGAAAACCCAAGTCACATGCCTGTCAAAATGTTGGAGCAAATCGAGGAAAAAGATGACAAAAACGAACGCGGATATTGTATTAAACGTCTGGGCATCTGAATAATACTTTTGACAGTTCGTTTAATTTAAAATAATAATATGCTTTTTATCGTCTAAAATCCGTTTAAAAACGATTTTAAATGGCAAAATTGTATATAATACCGCCCTGGCGGTAGAATGGGTTTGCGCATTTCCGTCTCATTTGCCGAGATTTGTCCTCATATCGCCGCGTAAGATGTTTACACATCAAAAATACATTTTTCTAGAGATATCATTTTTTAGTATTATCAAATAAATATAAAATAAATATTACTTACAGCATCTTTTTCACATGTGAAATAATGCACTAATTTTAAAAATAAAGCATGCTCTTTCTCACTGAACCAATGGGGCATCTCAAAACGATTTTTATTAGCAATTATTAGCGTAAAACACAAACCAACTACCAATAGATCAATAAATGAATTAAATCTGTTATTTTCGTTATGATATTCTGACGTTGACGCAAATCGATGTCAAAGATTCCAATTTGACGGACCAATTTAGTACATACGTTCATTGCATAAAGAAAGATGGAATGATATGACGTAACAGCGCAATAGACTTGAACGGACTTTACATGTATATCATTAGTAACACATGACTTGGTCAAAATAATATTAAATACTTATATACTAAACAAAGAAACAGTGCTATTCTTTGAGCCTTAGCAATAGATACTGTAGTTATCCAGCTTTTCAGAAAATCATTGGCATTAAATTTATCATCTGAACCATATACGCAGTAACAAAAAGAAGGACTTGTCTTCTAAAGGTTGTGCAACTAGGGAGTATGCATAGTTGGCTTTACTCTCTTCTTCAAATTGTCGTTGTATCTCATGAACTGGTGTTGCCTGAAACAATATAAGAAATTTTAATATAAACTTGAAAGCTTCATAATTCGGGATTACCTTAAAAGCCTTATTATTTGGATATCCATCTGAGTTCAAGGGTAGTACAAATCCAACATTAATGTATGTGGCTGGGCAATGTTGAATTCTTGTGTCATCTTCGCTTAACAATACTAATTTACGAAGGTTCCGTTTTTCCAAATTCTCTTGTAGTTCTAGTATTTTTGGTTTATCCTCTTCAAAAGTTCCATGTTGATTAAATTTTCTTAGTACTGTTGATATGAAGGGTAGGGCTCCATTTAAATTAGAAATCAACGGTTCATATAGTATATATCTAAGCACAAAACTTCTTCAGTGATTTGGCATATTTTTTATTATAACTTTTAACATTGTTTCTTGTTGTTGTTACTCTCGCCAATATTGGTTAGTTTATCACAATTTTTAAAAAGCAATTTCTTAAGCTCTGTGTTTTCCTATATGACTCTTTCAGCTTCATTTATGTATTTGAAAAAAGAAGTAATGTATGGTTGATCTTGGGGAATCCTTAACACTTTTCACTTTCTGCTCAATCTTTTTTATTTGAGGTTGATTTTCACTTTTTCCTTCTATTTTGCTCTTTTGTAATATAATATTTTGATGAATCACAACGATTCCTTGACTTTCTGACTTATTCGAATATTCGCTAATATGTTTGGTTAGTCGAAAGTTTCATCAGTATCTACAAGTTCAGGTTGCTGTTGAATATCTTTGACCGGTAAGTCAGAAGTTTGATCATTATCTACCAGTTCAGGTTCCTCTTGAATTTCCGGCAACATAGGAATATTCTGTCTTGGATCATCATCCATTTTCTTTTTAAAATAGCTTGCTAAGTATTGTTTTAAGCTTTTTTCGTTTTGGTTCTGCAGTTGTGTATTTGCTTTGAATGCCCTTATCTTTGAAATGATAAGCTTATAAAAATTCCAAGTATAATTAGCTTTTTGTTTCTCAAAATAAAACTATTGGTATCGAACATATGAAGCATATAAATTTCTTCATTGTGCCCAATCTTCACAGTTACTTCTGTATTTCCTAAATTAGTTAGGATATTACTTTTGGATTTAGTCGATATATTTTCTACTATGGCTTTAACTGCTTTTACTAGTTCCCTTTTTAGACGTTTTTTTCTCTTCAATTCAGTCAACTATTACCTTCTTCTCTTCCATGCTTGATTTTTAAGAAATCGTAGGAAATGATTTTGATCCTTTCCTTCAAGTTCAATTTTGCTTGAAATCGTACAAAATGATTCTGATCCTTCTACTTGAAAATATTAAGTGATTTTTAATTTTTTTTGTTCATTATCAAATAACTTTTGATATTCCTAATAAAGATATCTTTTTTTAATCATGACACCTATATATACCAGATATTTTGATTATAGTTAAACTGTAATGAAATAACTTATACTCTGATAAAATAAATCCTCTCTGTACAGAAAATAGATGAGAATGTACAAAATATGAGATATGTATATTTATTTACCTAACTACGTAGGGTTTTTCGATGGTAATGACGAATTGGGGAGCAAACGCTCTCTTCTACAGACATTCCTCGTGAAATTCGATGTTAAAAAGCTAGGAAAAAACTCGAACCATAAGCCCGTTCCACACTGTCCTGTAATGATACTCAAACTACAGCAGCCGATGTCGCCAAATTTACTAACATCTACAATATGCAATGAAACGTCTCTAAGGCCGTATGATATTATGTACTGCTGGTAGAACAAAGAAATCCAACGATAAATCCATCATCGACAATCACCAGACAAACAGCAACTATCGTTCCGGCCGGCGTCATTCACAATTTCTAACATCCAATCTGTTCAACGCATAAACCAGTGATCAATCAGAATCGGACTTAAGCTAGACCCGTTTTTACCTTGCCGAAAATCATATTTAATACTGCGAAACAGTTCGAGCGACGTTGCCAAATTAGGGAACATACGCATTTAATAACATATCTTGACTGTGTATTTTTAACGCGAAAGCAAAAACAGTCGTTTAATCAAAACTGACGATAGCACATCAATTAATTATGTATTTTCCTGTTGGTCTAAATCGCAACCACGTAAAAATTACAGGGCGACCACTTTGCCAATTAAACATCTGGCAACATTCCAAGAATAGCCTTTTCATTAAACATTTCGATATTACACTCGTCCGTAAGCAACCAACAATTCTTTTAAGGTATATTACTGCCGAAAAAGGAAATTATTCGCAAGGTAAATGATTCAATTGAAATGCACTGCTATATACTTAAATGTTTTCTTAATAGCGATGTAGAATATCATACGATCTAGTGTCTGAAATTACGTATATAACTAGCTTAATTCAGTTTATTCCTTTAACAGCTCGATAAAGCACTGGTCGTTCGACCAACATACCAGATTAAGGGTGGAATCACTGACTTTATTTGACTTCTTTCTGTTACATATTCGTGCTAAATTGTTATGTAACACCATCCTCACTGAGAACCTCAAATATTTTGCTTGAAGACTTATGATTTTTGATACTATTAATGATTGACCACACTATTTTTAATTTATTAGAGGTTCTGTTGATAAGGTTATCATGATGGCAGATTTTTGTGGATTTTAAACAAGAGCGATATTTCTGGGTGTAATACTGACTAATGGGCTTGTACCGTCTATCAATCTTAGTAACCTCATTATACAATGTAACTTTATCTCTTAATGCAATCAATTTTGGGGACATCCTATACCTTTGCTTTCTCCGTTTTGTATTTACTTTTTGTAAGGGAAATGACAGTTTAAAATAATAAGACAGAATATTTGAGAATACATGAAACGCCCCTGATGGACACTATATGCAAAATGTCAGTCCAGGTTTCAGAATATAAGTAGTCACGGAAACAAGTCACATTTTCGAGGGTAAAAAAACGTCTATAAATAGCTTTCTGAGTATTCTTCACAGACACAACTGGTCTAGTCTTGATGGATGCTGTTTGCAAATAATGATCTGAGATGCCTAAATTTAACATTTTGCTTCTATAAGTCATATGTCTGCTTACTATAATATTGTCAATACAGGTAGTTGAGGCAGCAAATATTCTAGTTGGCTCAAGAATGGGCACTTTCAAGTCAAAACACTCTAACATATCTTGAAAGAACGTTAAACCATGTGAAGGTGCTAAAAAATGTATCTTAAAATCCCCACCTATAATAATTTCATAGCCAGGCTGCGAAGCTGACATTAGTAATTCTTGCAATCTCTCAAGAAATATTGGAAAATCACCATTAGGTGGTCTATACAATACTATCAAATTGGATTTAATGTTATCACGCTTTATACATGCTGCCTCCAGGACACCCTCAATACAATAATCAGACACATTAACCTCTTTGAAAGCTGTTTGACATTCTATACTTTGATAAATTGCAAACCCACCATGCTTCAGGCTTTCACGACAAAATTATGTACACAATTTGAAATTATCCAAATATACTGAGTTTAGTTGCTGGGCTTGTTGCCAATGTTCAGACAATAATAGAAAATCACAACTCTTATCACTCAATGCACTATTTAAAACAATATTTTATTTTTCAAACATTGACTATTCTGGTGAACAACAATATTTTGAAGTATTGTCGCGTGAATATGTAGGATTTTAAATAGTATAATTACTTTTCTATTATAGTGTCACCTGCAGGAGTGAACGGAGGTTACTATCAGAGTGGTGGTACTCTCCCCGTTCAGCAAGCTCACTCGACCACGCCGCATGAAGCCCCCCACACAGTGACGCCTACGGCCGCCCCACCGACACCTCAACCGGCCGCACCAGTCGGTCCACCCGTTCAGGTGCCGCCCCATGCTCTAGTGAGTACCACTGACCTGCTCATGCAAGACTGATA
Source organism: Pissodes strobi (assembly GCA_016904865.1). Lineage (NCBI taxonomy): Eukaryota > Metazoa > Arthropoda > Insecta > Coleoptera > Curculionidae > Pissodes > Pissodes strobi. Next base: position 38,969 of record MU190410.1, read on the forward strand.
TGTGGTTTTTCACTTTTTAGTTCTTCTTCTTCAAGGTTGGTTAGGTTATGGTAGGGCTGTAGTTTGACGGCCTATGATTTTCTTATTTTGTTTACGCGTTCTGTCTTAATGGCTGTACAATTTTAAACTAGAATTTTAGAGTATATAAGAACGTTATAATTAAAATGAAGTAAGAATGGCAAGATCCAAATGTTTCTTTTTCAATATTCATATGTATTTCAGGGTAGGTCCAATAAACATTTTTAGGATCATGGGAAAGAACTAATCATATTCATAGCGGCCAATACTAAAATTTCAACAACGCAAACCGATTAAATGATTTTTTAGAGCTGTCTCAAACTCCTAACTGGCTTAATATGTAGAATCTTTTTGCGCAATCGTTTCGTCTTTATTTCTGTTCTAATGCTAACTTTAATTTATGAATAGTGAAGGCCTTATTCACTATATGTTTGAAAATCCTTTTATTCGTAACTAATATGTGAAACACAAATAGATATTATTTACAATAAATAATTCTAAATAACCTCTGCATGGTCCTCACATGTGCCCAGAAGTGAGACACGATATATGCATCATTTTAGAAATGGAAGTTGCAGATATACTTACGATTTTATTTTGGCATTTAACAAAGTGGCATGCACGAAAATCTGGTCCTCTCGATACTACGATATTTATAATGAGAGAGATTATCCATAACCTCCTGTCCTTTTTTCATATATCGTTAGACAAGTGCATGTTTTATTTTTTACGTCTTTAGATGTTGATTTATTGAGAGATCTGTTTTGTTGTTATCATTCATTTTATGAATTTTTTATTTTTTCGGGTTTAATTCTCAGTTTTTTTCACCCATTCTTCTACATATACCTAGAGTCATTGTGGCATTTAGCGCCACTTTTTGGATGTGCGCGTTCCATGTAAGTTTTTGGTCAAAGATGACTCCCATGTATTTGGCCTCTTTGGAGAAGGATATAGCTTCTCCAGCTAACCTGGAGGGACTTGAGTAGTTGCTGATTGACTACACGTTTCATGATTTTGGAGATTATTGGCAGCAAGGCAATGGGACGACAGTTTGATGGCGTGGTTTACTTGCTTTTTTTGGAACAGGTTGCACTAGAGCGACTTTCCAAGAAGATGGTAGGACTGAGAAGAAGGCTTGGAACAAACGTTGGGGCAGTTCTTTAACACGATGGCAGGTATTCCGCCCGGTTTTGGGCCGAGCCTTCTTGGGCTATGGTGGAGAGAGCCTTGCTTTGAGGGATGTCTAAGGTAGAGTGCGATGAAAACATTTTGGCGAGCATGTTTGCTTTTTCCTTGACTGTAATCGCCGTGATGCCACGTTTGTCTCTCAAAGGTGAGAGAGACGTGTTTGTAAAGCTATTACTTACTACTGCCTTTGTTACCGACTAGAAATTCCTGGAGCCACTGGGGCGTTGCAAATCACGCTTGCGTTCGTTTCTCGCTTCGACAAAATAATTGCGATTTTCAGTGGTTTGATTTTGCTGCCAGTACATGTAGGCTTGCTGTTTTCTATGTATAACTCCGCATCTTCTGTTTAACCAAGGCTTTCCTTTTAACGGTAACTTGATGGAATTTGTAATGTATGTTTCCATTCCTGAGATTACTTGCATGATCTCTTCGCAGCAAACTGACAGGACGTCAGTGCCAAAGCAAATGTCGAGCCAATTCTGATATGATAAACTTCAGATGAGACAGCTGACTTTGGCATTTTTTTTTTTTTTTTTTTTTTTTAATGGCAG
>MU190411.1:0-31531 GCA_016904865.1 Pissodes strobi
ATTAAAATTTTTGCATGGAATACAAAAGTTTTTCATTTAGTACATTTCGTACATGCACACAGCCTTCACTCTTCATTTATTAAAGTAAAAATGTATAATATGGTCTACTATTTGTATTTGTATAAAATAAAATGGAAATACTATTCCATTTTATGTGGATGAAGTTTCACATCCGGTATGTGGTATGTGGTTCACATATCCGCTGCATATTCACTTCTACTTCTCTATAGGAATAACCGACATCATGAAGAGCAACGGCTCTAGCTGAATCTTCGGATGATGAAGGCATCGTGAGATAAAAATAAATTCCGAATTCTCTCACGAAACATTCCAAAAAATTCAACAGTGTTTTCAATAATTGTTGCAAAAAGTGTAATGTTTATTTCAAAAATGCTCTTTAACCGATAACGATACTGGGAAGAATAAAACAGCGAAATGTTAAAAATGAATCAAACTCTGCAGAAAAGCATATCTAGTGCAGTTTACATTGCAAAATTGCTGAGTGTTACAAACTTAAGAGAAAAAATATACTTTTTTTATTTTCTTGTATATTTCAACATGTAAACCGTATTATTGAAAATTAAATAAAATTAATTAAAAACTGACCAATTATCTATATTTTGAAAAAAAAAAGATTGAAATCGGACTAAGGAAGAATAAATTACCATACATTAAATTTGATCTAAATTTTGGTTGTCCCAAATTTTATGTCGGTGAGTGTAATAATAGATTCGAAATTTTGTTAAATTCTACGTTACAATAGATTCGAAAGAGTAATTTAAACATAAAAGTGCAGGAGGAAGGAAATAGGGTTACTGGGCTAGCTGCACGTTGATGTGTCCACAAAGAAATATCAACATACGATTAAATCAGCAACCCAATTTAAAATACCCAGATTATGCAATAGTTAAAAATACAATTTCGACTTAAAGTAAGTAATAATTTAAAAAACAAATAGTAAATATATATGGTAGTTCTTGGAGAAGGTAATTCGATGATTTTCGTATGATATAAAATATGGGTACACTGTTAGGTTCTTAAGGAGCCTGCAGGACCAGTCTCATATGACCTTCTGCGTTAAATGGGGCTCCAGAATCACTGAATTTTCTCGAATTACTTAAAAATCGCCATGTATATTGCTTCTGCAAATGTACAAGGCGTTCGCTTCTTTTTTGAAACCTATCTGCAAGATCTATTCTTAGAGATACATAAGAGCTATTTATATAATAGTTGCAGTATTTTCCATATCATTTTTGGACTTACCAATGTAAATAAACGAACAAAATGGAGATATAAGAACAATTTTCTTGTTAATCTAATACCTTGTATATATAGAATGCAAGACACTTTTTAGTGAACTCAAAAATATATAGCCTGTTGATGCGGGTATATTTTGATACTTTCATTTTTTTCCTAAAACAGAGTTTCATCCACATTACCGAAACAGAATTTTTGCACTCGACGCGCGTTTCGCTAACCATATTAACATTGTCAGGAGATGATGGAGGAGTTTTAATCATATCCTTATGATGCTAACATGGCTAGCGAAACGCACGACGAGTGCATAAATTCTGTTTCAGTATTGTGGATGAAACTCCGTTTTAGTGTATTTTGCCGAAGGTTCTAAACCACAACATGGTTCAATTTTTTTACTAATCAGGCTGAAACTCTTAAGCAAGAATAGTTAAAAAAATGACTAATATCTCCTTCTATTCGTTTACTACCCTCTGCATACAAATATGCACAATATTAAAAACACCGATATCCTAATTGATAGCCCATGAAATGTACCCTACAATATTTTAAAAACCGCATTAAAAAATTCTTTTTAGTTTTGGAGACAGGTACGTTAAAGCTTAAACATTGTTCGTATGCATTTCAAGTGAATCGCAGTTTAGATATAGCTAGTACCAGATGGCAATTCAAACGATATACGCTCATGCTGTTCCTTTAGTGTCCTAGGATGAGTTTCTACTTCGGACGAAGCGGTTTATTCCGAAACTAGTGTTATATTTAGTTTTCCTTATAAAAAAAAAAATGAGCGAGCCTGCTAGTACTCAAGGCACTAATGCGTATACATATCCTATATCGACATGCACAAATATTTGACCAGCCCTCATAAAATCACAGTGCATGGTTTTGATGTCACAAAACACTTTCGTCCCCATCCGCATGCACATTTCCGTCCCATATGCCGAGATTTACCCTCCTACCGCCGTATAAGATGTTTACACATCAAAAAAATATAATATATAAAAAGGGCGATTACTTACGACTTACCTCCTTCCGGATTTAGAAAATAGCGCTCTTTCGGCCGCCGATTATTTCCCGGTGCTAGGTTGTCTCGTCTGTTATTGAACTGGTTTGTGCAATAAGGACGTTCTTCCGGGCACTCGCACTTGCCAGTCACGCACTCGTTCGGTCGTTTTTCAGAGCTAGACTCATAACATAAAGGACCTATGCATGGTCTATCTGAAGAATCTGAAACGGACAATTCTGAAGTGTTCTGAAATTTCCTTATGGAATTAACCCTGAATGTATTCTTCATTGGGCACATTGTCCATTTATATGTGTATAGCATTTACAGATTAAACAATGAGAAGAGCGTTTTTAAAATCGAAACCTCTATGCCATTTAAAACTTTTGAGTTTTAGAATTATTATTGTAAAATTGTCAAAAGCACTCAACCGTATTTAACCACAGGGTGTTTTAATATGTTTTAAAATTAAGATAATATCAGCGAATATTAACTACGATAAGAAGATTCACTCTCCACGGCGGCACGTCAACGGTATGTCTCCTTCCCCGCGCGAAAACTAGCATGATACTGGCATGTGACCTTTGGACCCGGCGCACACTGGTCGAATTTCTAGGAAAGCTGGCCATAATAAGGTTTACCAGAAATAAGACATAAAAGTTATTAAGTATTGCACGTTTAATATATCGTGTTTTAGACAAATAATTGTTGAATTTTTTGCTCATCATCTGTATTTATATATAGGGAGTATCAATTCAGGAGTCTCACGAGCAAAATTAATGTTAAGCGGATGGCAGAAACGCGTTGATGAGGGCCTGCAATTTTGCCATACATGTATTTCAGAGTTATCGCTATTTTTAAAAATTGATCTAATAGGGACGCAACTAGTAAAAAATATAGAAGCATCAGTGCAGCTGGTGTTCAAAAACACTTGCTTATATTCTGAATATCCGAAGGTAATATCAAAAGCCATATTTACAAATTAAAACTAAATTATAAATTTTTATCTGCTGATCCAGCCAAAGTATTTATTACCTCTTTTTATAATAACATCAGTCTTGCATGAGCAATCAATAATGATTGTACCGAAATTTTACCTTCAGTTTCACTTACTACAATATTATGGGATTAGGGGTGGGCTACAATAATCGATTATTCGATTCACTTTTAAGAAATTACCGATTAATCGACTTATCGATTAATATTTCAGAAAATGTCGATAATTGATTATTTCGATTAATCGATTATTCAGTTATTTGCTAAAATATTAAGAGGTTAATCGATTATTCAGTTTCTTGCTCACCCGTACCGATGACTTTACAACAGATATAGCTTTTAAAATTCCAATTTAATAATGCGTTGCGTTAAGGGTAATTTAAACTTGAATTTAAATGACATTTGAAAATACTTTCAGTACAACATATGAAGCAAAAAAAAAAACAGAGAAACGTAAATGCTCAAACAAGACAGCAGCAGGGAAAACTGCGCAGGTTCAAATTTAGCCAATAAGGGATCATCATTTCGACGCGTCATTTTCTGATAATATGGCTACAGTTGTTGCACAATTAGGTATAACACCAACACATAACCTCAACGGAGTGTTAGCACGTTAGCAGTATAGTACATCAGTCTTTATCTTTTTATTATGTATTTGGGCAAAACTATATGATAAGAAGGATCACTCTCCGCGGCGGCATGTCAACGGTGTGTCTCCTTCCCCGCGCGAATACTAGCAGAATATCGGCAGGCCATGATACAAATAAAACAATCATGTTGGCAGGCGACCTTTGACGCGGCGGATATAGACCAGCTCATCCTTTTGTCAGATTAATTTTCAAGCCTAAATTCTATAGTCGAGTCAATATTCGATATAAGATAATATCGCTATTTTTTAGTTGTATTGTATTGCAAAATAGGAATGAAATATACATTAAAATTGTGCGAAACCTTTAACCAATTTTAAAATCACCCAGAACGCCAAAATTTAATTAAATATTAAGAGATGGGGCAAATTCGAGCAACATTTTCTTCTTGATGTCTTTTGTCAGAATATTAGTATTCGGAAATATGGTGAAATCGTTAACACAAAATCAAAATCTTTTAAATGTTAGTTATTACATATCTTGAGTATTGTTATCAATATTAACTAATTAAAAACGTTAACTGATTTTTGAAACATCCATTTGAATACAAACTTTATCAAAATATGTATTTGGTGATAATAATGAAAAAAAACCATAACATAAGTTTGACAGGGCGCTGCAAACAATTCAGAAGATATCAATTGTGTTTTTCCAATGCCAACTAGAGTATTAGAGTGCTATAAATAATTTCGTTATAAATTTGATTAAATATACCGCAAACGAAAATATCGTTTATGGCCAGCTTTTATTTAAATTCAACCTGTGTGCGGTGGAGTTTGCTGATCGTTACCAGGCAACGAAGAAAATCAACGACGATTTCTTTGTAGCGCTTTCTGGCCATTAAGTGGGCCTTCTTGTCGTAGTTAATATTCGCTGATAATATCTAACATGCTAATTTCTTTTAATGCGGTAGCTGGGTCGTTGCTTAAGTTATTTATAAATTATCACTCTACTTCAAAAACTTAGATTTTTGGTTAATTCAAGAAAAAAATTAACTATAGCAAATGCTAACAGATATTTGTTTACACCATTTAAAACTTGAGATATTTTTTAACGTGTTGATTTTATTTAATGATAGGCAGTGGGTTGAATTATTTTTGTGAAATTAGAAAAATCACCAAACCGAATTTAGAATGATGACATATTTTATGAAAGAGTGTTTTGATTTTATATTAAAAATAAGATAAGTTTTTAACATTTTGATTTTCTAATGGTTTCAAGGTTGAATTATTCATAAAAAAGCCTTAAAATAAAAGTGTTTATTGCTCTATTTCAAGCGTTCAATAAATACTTTTGTTTGGTTCGCAAAATAGTTTCTAGCATGTTATTAAAACAGGGTGTTTAATTTTTTTAAAATTTTTTCCAGCATATTGATTTTTAAATTATAGAAAAAGTCCTTTAAAAAGAAAATCTTGCCTCATTTCACATGAGATACTTATTTTTTTCATTAATTGAAATGAATTATTTATAAAGAAAAACTTTTTAAATGAAAGTGTTGCACTATTTTAAAAGCTCAGATATACTTATAATTAGCATTATAAGATCATTTACACAAATAGTGCACTATATAAAAATCGGCCTTTCCCATTGGTCGATCCGCATGGCCCTCCGCTCGCTTCGCTCGCTACGGGGGCTCAAGAAAAGGAAACTAACCAGGTGCTAACCCAATCTAACCCAAGACATACCCAAAATCAAGAAAAAAAGCTGTTTAGAAACATAATCTTAAAAAAATCATAAAAAAAAGCAACGGGGTTCGAACCCGCGTTTTCCAGGTGAGACCCAACAATCTAAACCTCTACACCACTAGAGCTCTTGATAGAAATCGATTGCATCACGCAGGATACTTATTGGGACCACCATGAATCTGTCATCGTGAAATTAGAAAAATCACTAAGTCATGTTTAGAATGATGAAATATTTTAACACACAGTGTTTTAATTTTGTTTTAAAAATAAGACACTTGGTTTCATTTTTCATAATACGGCCTCCAAATAAAAATTTTGTTCTATTTCAAATGGTCAAGACATACTTTTATTCAGACCGCGAGCGCTAGAACTATTATTGTGAACCCAGGGTGTTTTATTATGTTTTAGTTAAGGTAGTTTCCAACATTTTGATCTTGAGTTGGTTAAATTATCCATTAAAAGCCCTTTAGAAGAAAATCCTACTTTATTTCAAATGCTAAAAGGTACTTATTTTCACCATCAGAATTATTATTGTGACAACATATTTTAATACAAGGTATTTTAATTTCCATTTTCAAATTAAAACTTTTTCTAACATGTGTGTTTTATTTAATTGAAATGAATTATTCAAAAAAAAACTCTTTAATTGAAAGTATTGCGCTATTTCAAATGCTCAGATATACTTATAATTACATATTTTAACACGGGGTGTTTTAGTTTTGTTTGAAATTAAAATAGATGGTTCTAACATGTAGAGTTTCTTTAATGGGACAATTGGTTGAATTATTCATAAAAAGCTCTTAGAATGAAAATATTACTATATTTGAAACGTCAATAGATCTCTTATTTAATTCGCAATAATTATCAAGTGATCACATGATGTTTAAGACAGTTTCTAATATCTTGATTTTCTTTAATTGGATAGTTGGTTCATTTATTCATATAAAACCCTTTAAATCAAAGTATTGCTCTATTTCAAACGCAGAGATGTTTATTGAGACCGTCATGAAACAATCATCGTGAAATCAGAAAAATCACTAAATCATATTTAGAATGATAAAATATTTTTACACAGAGTGTTTTAATTTTGTATTAAAAATAAGATAATTCTTATCATATTGATTCTTTTCAATGGGACACTTCGTTTATTTATTCATAAAACGCTTTTCAAATGAAAGGTTTGTTTTGTTTCAAATGATCAAGATATACTTTTATTTAGACCATGAACGCCAGAAATATTATTGTGAACACAGAGTGTTTTATCTTTTCTGTTAATTAAGAGCTTTCAACATCTTGGTTTTCTTTAACCGGGCAGTGCATTAAATTATCCATAAAAAGACTTTTAAAAGAAAACCTTCATCTGTTTCAAATGCTAAGAGAGTAGTATTTTCATCATGAAAAATATTATCGTGAAATTATAAAACGCACTAACCGTATATTTTAATTCAAGATATTTTAATTTTGATTCGAAATTGAGATATTTCTAACATGTGTGATGTTCTTAATTGAATTATTCATAAAAAAGTCCTTTAAAAGAAGGTCGCACTATTTCAAATGCCCAGATAAACTTATAATTAGATTTTTTAACGTGGGGTATTTTGATTTTGTCTTGAAATTATGATAGGGATTTCTAACATTCTCTTTAATGAGATATATAGGTACTTTTATGCAGATCGCGAGTGCCAGAACTGTTATTGTGGACACAGGGTGATTTAATTTTTTTTTAATTAAGATAGTTTCCACATCTTGATTTTCTTTAAATTAAGGTTAAATTATCCATAAAAACCCTTTAAAAAAAATCTTACTCTGTTTCAAATGCTAAGAGCGACATACTTTCACCATCAGAATTATCATTGAAAAAATAAGAAAAACACTAAACCGCATTTAGGAGGATAACATATTTTAATACAGAGCATTTTAATTTTGTTTTGAAATTAAGATATATTCTAATATGTGCATTTTCCTTAATTGAAATGAATGAGTCATAAAAAAAACCTTTAAATGAAAGTCTTGCTCTAGTTCAAATGCAAATTATCGTGACATGCTTAAACACAGGGCGTCTTAATTTTGTTTTAAAATAAAAATAGTGGTTTTGTAACATGTTGATTTTCTTCAATGGTATAGTTGGTCGAATTATTCATAAAAAAAACCCTTAATGCCACTAAACCTGATCGCTATTCGATGACATATTTTAATACAAGTTGATTTAAATTTATTGAATTCTTTGTTTAATCAAATAAAATGTGTTTATGGTAGTTTTTGAAAATCGGACGTAAATTTAATTTAATTTCGTCTTATTTTTGCATAATGAACAAATCTGCTGCAATTTTTCAGCACTACAGATTAATACTAACTTTGGCAGCCTAAAAATGATGCCAAGTCTCGAAAAAATAATGAAACGCAGAAGAAATCAAGAGCATTTGGCAAAAATAAATTGCAATATTTTATTTCTATTCCTCCAGTATATAAATAATGAAATAGAAAGGCAAATGTCACAGAATTTACAGGGATAATTTTAATTCAAATACTAAACCGAGTTCAGCCATATGTCTTTTTTAGAGAAATATTCAATAGATTCTCACAGCTGCAATTAAAATATTATAGATATTCATTCATGTTGTTCGTTTATGTTATTATTTACTTTATTCTTTATAAAGCACAGTTTTTACTCATGAGCGAATGCCAATAATCTATGCATATAAGCTTACACAAACGTAGGTACCGATAGATGCTGCATTTATAATAAAAATGTGAATCATTAAGATTTAGGGGAGCTGAGTCAGTTCTGATCAGAGTCTCCCATTGACAAAATAGTCAAAATTTAGGAAATGAAGGGATGATTTGATACATTTAATTTTGTGGATAATTCACCACTGTCTCTTTTTAAATCAGTCAGTTTATTACTAGAAAGTAGATATAATATACATGAAATAGGGTTTTAAAAAAAATATATTTTTTTAAATGTAGATACTCGGAAACACCATTTTTTGGGTATTTGAGTTAATACAATTAATTTCATCAAAGAACGGTCCACTTTTCAACTCATTTAAAAAAATTGGATGCATTTAGAAGCAACCTTTACCTTCCAGAACATCTGTAAAAAATGTCCACCAAAGATTCCCTAAACATCTATGATGATGATGATGATGATGATGGTAACCAATTAATTGGCCAATATACTCCAAATACAATGATCCTAATGAATATTCTTCTGATTTTGAAGAAGATGATCGTAGTTTTGATAATACTGATCGCGAAATAATGTCTTCAGAATCTAACTTACTCTAGGAGATTTTTCATAACATTTGTGTATTGTGTTTTATTTTTTATATGATATGAAAGTTATTCTGTTCTTTTTAGCAATAAGTTTATTTTAACAAAAAAAATCACTTTTGTCGTTTTTTTTTCGGTGTTTCGGATACTACAATTAATTCCATCATAATCAGCCTCTGAAGAGAACTGTCTATATTTCAATTCATTCACCCAAAAAAATATATATTGTTAGGTAAAACAATGAAAAAATTAATTGTAATTATAGAAGCAAACTTTAGCTTCCAGAACACCTGAAAAATTATCCACCATGGATTCCTTAGACATCGATTATGATGATGATGACCAATTGATTTGCAAATACAAATGGTCTTAATGAAGATTCTTCTGATTCTGAAGAAGATGATCGTAGTTTTGATAATACTGCTGACGAAATGATGTCTTCAGAATCCAACTTACTCTAGCAGTTTTTTCATAACCTTTGTGTTCTTTGTTTTATTTTTATATGATATGAAAATTGTTCTGTTTTTCTTAGTAATAAGTTTATTTAAAGAGATTTATTCTTTTAAATATTATTTAATTTTTGTATAAAAATACCATAGTTCTTGTGATATTTTCTTATTTATTTCATAAGTATACTTTGTGTTTTTTTTTGCCAGAGTTGTCTTTGTCAGCCTTTTAGTTCTTGTTTTTTGTAGTATAGGTATAATCTATTTTTATTGCCAGTTCTGTTTTAATGTACAGGGTGTCCAATTTTCGATACGTTTGCTGGGTATCTCCTTTATTAGTGGAGATAGAGGGATGCGGTTTTCGCAATACTGTGCTACTTTTTTGAGAAACGAAAGATGTCGCTTTCATAATTTTCGTAGCCCTCTTAGTTTTTAAGATACAGGGTGAAATCGAAAATTTTCAATTTTCGGGCACCCCTCGTATCTCGGTTATCTTATAACTTTTCGGAAAGGTAAAAACAGAAACCTACATAGATTTATACTAAGAATTCAGTGGCGTACTTGCTTTTTTTCTAGATGGCTCCATTTCTCAGAAATGAAACACAATTAGGTTTTTTTAAATGGAACACCCTGTATATTTTCTACTAGTCTGGTGACGCTTGTTATAGGCTTTTCACAAATATATAATAGTTGGTATGTTTCCATAGTAATAAAACTATAATTTGAACATTTAAAAAAAATATATATTTTTTCAAGTAGGCCGTGCTGCCGCGGCCTTGAAACATAAATTTCGTCAATGAAAGTTGTCATTTGGGCCACTTGTCAAAGTTAGATTGTTGTTTGCAAAAAGTGTTTACCTGTTATTGTGAATTATTTTCCGCTTAAAAGGATGGCAATGGCTGAAATTAGATATCAGAATTATGAAAAATATGATATGCTCGTTTGTTTTATTCGTTGTAATGAAAACAGGCATGAAGCTTCCGAATTATATTTTAATAGGTATGTTTTATATTCGTCATTCATTTTTATATATAAGTAAATATTTTGTTTTATTCTACGTAGGTTTCTGGAAAGAAGGCAGCCTTGCCCCGATATCTTTTTCAGACTAAAGACAAATGCAGTAAATAATGGATCCTTTATGCAGCCTCGGCCAAAATCCTATAATAAGGAGAACCGTGAAACCGACGAGGTTAACGTTTTAGCTTGTGTAGAAGCAGAGTCTTCGAGTTCACGTAGCGGCATTGAGAAAGCCGCCCAAGGCTCGGGTACAGACAATATTAAGAAAATATAAATTTCGTCCTTATAAAATAAAAATCGTACACCATTTGCATCCAGGAGATCCAGAACGACGTTTAATTTTTTGCAATTGGTATATGGAACAAATTCGAACCAATATTAACTTTGCCAGATCAGTAATATGGTCTGATGAAGCTTATTTTTCGAGTGCCGGCATATTTAATCGGCATAACACAAGACATTGGTCGCAAGAAAATCACCACGTCATATTTGAACGGGAACAACAAGGACGTTTTGGGTTTAGTGTTTCTTGTTTTATTTTGGAAAGACAAGTAGCGTATCGCATTTATGAAGGGTCTCTCCGCAAACCGTTTTCTGGAAATTCTACAAGATGTTGTGCCTGAGTTGCTAGATAATGTCCCCTTAGCTCAGTTAAATAATATATATTTTCAACAAGACGGAGCACCTGCTCACAATGCTCAGATAGTACGCCCTTTTCTTGAAAATAATTTTTCCAATAGATGGATAGCCACTAATGGACCTATAAGGTGGCCTCCACGATCCCCCGATTTCTCTTTATTAGATTTTTTTTTCTGGGGTTTCATGCAAAATAAAGTTTACAAGACCCGAAATCGTTCCATGGAAGAACTTCGAGAGGCTACGCATTTGGCTTTTCAGTCTTTGCAGGGCCGTTCATTAATAATTTCAAACGCTCTACGAAGAGTTACAAAAATGTGTGAATATGCTATTAGAGAAAACGGCAACCATTTTGAACAGTATTTATGATTAGTAAATAAAATGGAAAAAAATCTTTACCTATATATTTAGTGTGAGTTTGTTTAATAAATTTAATCGATAATATGAAAATTTATATTTTTAGGATTAATAGTAGCAAAGATACATAGGTATTACTTGTATGTATCTTTGATAGTAGTCATAAAATATTCTCTTTAACACGGTAATATTTTTCGTCTCGATTAATAAATTAGTAAACAAAAAATATATTTCTTGTTTCAAAATAGAGGATCTATTCCAAAATAAATTTGATTTGTTTTCAAGGTATTCTATTGTTTTTAATCAATGATAATCACGGCATAGTTGCAATAAGTTTTTTCATTTAAATTTTAAAATTATAACTTTATTACTACGAAGACATACCAACTATTATATATTTTTAAAAAGCCTATAGCCAGCGCCACCAAACTAGTAGAAAATATACAGGTTGTTCCATCTAAAAAACCAAATTGTGTTTAATTTCTGAGAAATGGAGCCTTCTAGAAAAAAAGCGAGTACGCCACTGAATTCTACGTAAAAAACTATGTAGGCTTCCGTTTTTACCTTTTCAAATAGTTATAAGATAACCGAGATACGAGGAGTGCCCGAAAATTGAAAATTTTCAATTTCACCCTGTATCTTAAAAACTTAGAGGGCTATGAAAATTATGTAAGCAGCATCTTTCGTTTCTCAAGAAAGTAGCACAGTATTGCGAAAACCGCATCCCTCTATCTCCACTAATAAAGGAGACAACAAACAGTATCGAAAAGTGTTTAAGAAAACTGTATAATTTGAATTAATCCATATTTTGGTTTTCAAAAGATCTCAGGAATAAACGGTTCTTTCCGAAAAAAATACTAACGTGAACTATGGGTCATAGAGTAATAATGTGAAAATGTATTTTTAGAAATGAACAATAATTAAAAAATAATTACACCTAGAAAATAGAAAATTGGTATAGTTTTGTTTCGAGGTCGTGGGCCTCCTCCTAGAGGGCGCTAGTTACAGTCTCGTAGATGGACAGAAATTCACCCTTGAATTTTGCGGTTAAAAATGTATAAATAATCTCGCTATCCTGTTAATTCTTATAAAATTACTTCTGGACTGTGATACTGGTACATGTAATACAACACTAAATTTTAAGTGCATATTTCGAAAATGAGTCGAGATGACGATATCAATTTACTTATATAGAAATAATCTGTATTTAATAAAGATAAAAAATCATCATCATTTCATCTCAGAGGCTGTAACTAGCGCCTTCCGAGAGAAATTTGAAAAATGTTGGAAAATCAGATATCCCGACCTCGAAAACATTAATTGTGTCAATTTTCGAATCAATATTTTTAATGCTTCTTTAATTATTGTGTATTTTATACTTTAAGCACTCTATATCTCTTAAATGAGCAAAACATTACTATAATATCATTATTTTTTGTTGCTCTATGTTTTATTAGCTGCATAATAAACTTCGCATTTTTCAGTAATGCCTGATTTTAAATGGATTTCACTATATTCTGGGAGATGCTCAAATGTAGAAATTATCATATAAATTAAAAGTCTAGTTTCATCTGACAAGCAGCATATCTCTCAATTTTCCAAATATTATACAAAACGTGACTTACCTTGAGAATTCGAAGCAACCGTCCCAATAAAAAACAATAAAATTAAGCATAAATGATTCATTTTGTTAATAATAAAATGCAAAAATTGCTTAAAACTTTAAAACACAAGACATGGACAGGACAAACAATAACTATACTATAGAAATAGTGTATTTGCTCCGACCTTAAACCTTAGATGGAATTTATTTTTTGTGCCTTTTTCAATTTTGCTTATAAATAAATTGTGAATGAATATAAAGTTGGCAACGCTTACAATCTCTAGGCTTCTTATAACCCATTTAATATGTTTTGGAAAAATGCAATTTTATTTGGCTAGCACCCACAGAAAAATAAGCAACGTGTTCAGGTGGTTTCAAAACTCCAGATACTTTTGAAATAATGAAGTAACAGAAATTACTTAACCCTAAATAGTAATAATGATATAATACAAATTTTGAAATATACCAATTGAAAAATAGGTTTCACTTAGGTATAATTAATTATTTAAATCAATACCAACATCACTCATACTAATATTTAACAAATGGTCTGGTATAATTCAATATACATATAATACGTTGGTATAATTTGGAATTAACTTGTGTGTGTCATATTCTTATTTATCCAGCGGTCTGTACAAGCTTTAGCATAAATTCAAATGATTTTCTATTGAATTTAAATTGGGATCGAAGCAAAAACGTTATATTGCCAACTAAATTCTCATTAACCAAAAAAATACCCTATCATCTAACGATTGCACTGGAAGTGTAGTTATAATAACGCGAGAACATTAACCAATAACGATTACTTGTATAACTACCTTTATGAAAAAGCTCCTCTACTGAATCCGCTACCCTTATTTTCGTTTACCTAGTGCAACTACCTGTTTAGCAGAGCCCTTTTGAATATTCTAACCTAAACTTATCCATAATTCCTATCTTCTAACTGCGCCTGCTCTTATGGCAACGCCCCCCTAGAACCAAAAGTACTCGGTGCGTCATGCGGTGCAAAAGTTATTATAAAAACAGCTTCTTTGGTACCAAATCCACAACCCTTGCTTTTATTCACCGCATGCACAATCCTTTATAGGAAAGTCCTTCTAGACTCATATTCATTTCTTTTACCTCCGCTCACCCATCTACTGCTACCTATATAGGAAATCCCTCAGTAAACTTTGCCTTACTCCTGACGAATGTATTCCGTTCGTTCAGACCAGTTGTGTACTATTCCAAAGATCGTTTTTTACTATTCTGAAGGCCTATTCTTTAGATGTGCAGGTGCTGCTGCAAAGTTGGCACCTCCTTCGTTCGTTGATCTTCTTTTAAAACATAGTTCCCAGTCCCCTATAATGTATGTAGCTATCACCAATAGTCATTTATCTGCTATTTTTTGAGCAGCCAAATTCATTGATTTTACTGATTGTAATGTTAAATCTGTCCCATTAACGACAAATTCGGCTCGAAACATGGCCCAGGACTACCAAGACCTTGGCATTTTCAGAAGTTTAATGATTGATCGGAAACAATTCTTGGAAAGAAGGCTTAATCTTCGAATGGGAAAGTTTTACATCAGAAAATTCTTCGAACGCAAAATTTGCATTTGACTCATTCCTGACAAAATAATTACGTTCAAACCAGTTTCTTACTATTCCAAGGATTGTGTTTTACAATTTTGAAGGTTTGAGATTGATTCCGAGATAATAATCTTCCAATAAATGGTTTCTTAGATGTGTTACTACCAAGTTGATATTTCTCCGTTCGTAGATCTTCTTTTAAAACCTAATTCCCTAGTTCCCTGTAATGTATGTGGGCTATCACCAATCATCGTTTAATTACTATTCTTCGAGCAGACAAATCTATTGATTTTTCAGTTGATCTATTGACTGTAATATTAAATCTGCTAAATTACTGAAACAAAGCTCCATTAACGACAAATTTGGCTTGAGTCATGGTTCAAGACCATCAAGACCTTGAAATTTTCAATTCGAATGATTAATTGGAAACCATTCTTGAAAAGAAGATTTGTTCTTCAAACAGGATATTTTTACATCAGAAAGTTTTTCGATAGTAAGATTTAACATAAAATTTTCATTTGACTCACTCCTGATGGAAGTATTCCGTTCAAACCAGTTTCATACTATTCGGAAGATTGTTTTTTACCATTTTGAAGGTTTCAGATTGATTCCGAGATAATAATCTTTTAACAAATGTTTCTTCAGATAGGTATGCTGCTGCCAATTTGGCGCCTTCCTCATTCGTTGAACTTCTTTTAAAACCTTATTCTCAAGTCCCCTGTAATGTATCTAGCTATCACCAATAGTTATTTATCTACCATTCTTTAAGCAGCCAAATCTATTGATTTTTCAGTAGGTCTACTGATAGTAATGTTAAATCTGCTGAATTCCTAACAGAAATCTTCATTAAGGTCTCCATGGTTAAGGACTACCAAGACCTTGGAATTTTAAGGAAATCGAATGATCCGTCGAGAACAATTCTAGGAAAGAAAGCTTATCTTCGAACGAAAAACTTTTGCATCAGTGAAATTAAACATAAAATCTGTATTCGAGTATTTTTCCATCAGATAAGTAATTTTAGCTAATTTGAGTTAGTTTCGGTATGTTGGTCGTTTTTAATATACGAGTTAAGTAAAAACGCGTGACATACCAAACCTTTATTTTAACCAAAACAACCTGTAAAAAAAATTATTTTTTTAATTTTGGTCAGTCTGGGTCAGCAAAATTTAAGTCGGTCGTTTCATATTTACCACCCTGCATAAAAATTTATTTTTTACATTTTGGTTAGTCTGGGTCAGCAAAACCAACCCAGGCTAACCAAAACTAACCCAAACATTATATCACTAAATCATATTGACAAAAAAAAACTAACCTATAATCAGTAATTCATTATAATGGCAGAATACTAGATTTTTACTTGATTTTTACCAAGTCCCAAACTGACCAAAAGTCCCCCAAACTGTACAACATCATAAATGGATTACTTATTAAAATACAAAACTAGTTATAGCCCAGCCTGAGATGGGCCCAGTTTGAATTAATCGGAGGATAAAAGACTTTTCCTTTTAGGATTGCTTGGTATGGTAAGGAGAACCTGAAGGTAAGTTTGCGACCTCGAAAACTCTGGGTAGAACTTTTAGTAGACGAAAATCCGGGAAATGTTGGCGGTTTTTCAGTTTTTTGCTTATTTCTCAAGAACTACACGCCCTACAAAAAACATCAAACTTAATTTTATATCGCCATGACCCTTGTTTTGAAGCTTGGTGAAAGCCGCTTCTTTCTTCTGAAACCTACTGCCTCAGCAGCCCAGGGGAGAAGATACTGATGGGTCGGTATGGCGGTGGTGCGTCAAGATGGTCTAAGGCCAAGCTGAGTTTGCCTAGATTACAACCAACACTTGATGCAGCTGACCATCACAGCCTTAGAACATTTTATCAAATGCAGTGCTCGCAGGGGAACAGCTTAGACTCACTAAAATGGGGGTGAAAACGAGACAGCCTCTGTATCATATCGGCGTGAACGGTCATACCCATTCAAATGAAAAAGATACCGGCACCCTAGCTATTGCTTCAACTAATATTCTGCAGCTGCAAGAAAGGGTGCACCAGTGTATGCACCTGCTTAAAATTTTGTCTGATGTACACCATAGCCTGTAAAAATTGTTCGGAAACATCTTGCTCCAAACCATTGAAATCGAGGAGGACATTGACGAGGATGCCACTGAAGCGGGAGATGTGGAGAACGAGGAAGGACGGGAACATGAAGAAGAAAATACAGAAGCTGAAGAGGTGGGAGACGAATTTACGGAGGGGCCTTCAAAACGAATGACAGTAATGTGAATTACGTAGAAATACATACTCATTTATTATTATTGTAGATATCAATACATATACCTATATTATTCTTCATGCTAATCACTTCTCTTGTCAATAAAACTACTTTTTTCTTCAAACGTCAGTAAATCCGTCATTTCTAGACTGTGTAGGCGGCCGTGAAGTTTCATCTTTCCTCCGCCGGAGCTTTACTTTTCACTTTTCCGCCGGCGGAGGTAAAAGTGTTACCATAGCAACATAGACACAAACAAACAACAAAGCAAGCGTCAACAACTCAAGAATTATTAAACTAAAATTTGTATTTATCACTCAATTTGTGCACTGCATTTCTAAAAATCACTAATTTAGGAACAAATTGGTTATTAACTTAATCGAACTTACTCAATAACTGCTTATCAATACGGAATTAAAACGCAATCGGAGACGGAATTTAAAAAAAAATAATTATTGTTGACAGTGTCCATTGACAGCTTTATGTTACATTACTATAGCAACGACCTGTGCCTATTCACCGATACCGGTCTAAGCCTACTTGCAAACCAACTTATCTTTGATAATAATTATTATTATTACTATTAAAAACAGATATTTTTGCATTAATTTGTCGACATTTGAAGAAAAAACAGCATATTTTATGTGGAGGAAAACTTACTTTTCATGGCTTGCTCTCTATTACCAGCCTCACTCCGTTCGGCTGTTAAACACGAGCGCGCCATGAAAAATATCACTTTTCCTCCATATAAAATAATATACTATTTTTTCAATAATTTTTCCTGAAAACCTCAAAACTTTATTTTTACGTATTATATATACAATGACTTGTATAACATGAGTAATGGTTATTAACCATAAAAAAATAGAATATTCACCATAAAGAATCATATGGAAGTGAAAATGAGCAAAAGTTTCAAGAATTTTTGGAAAATTTCATTACGCTTCAAGGACATGTGGGATATGATTAAAATGGTATAAAATTAAGATTGATCAGTAAGTTTTTTAAGAAATTTTGTCTAGGCTCACTTAGGTAAGAATGAAATTTTCTATAGTTTTTTAGTAATAACCAAAAAACTGAGAAAAGTTCCATAATTTCGTGGTTTTTCGCCTACGAAAAGTTCTGCTCAGGGCTTTTGAGGTCGCAAACTTAGTTTCAGGCTCCTCATATCATACCACATGATCCTAAAGAGAAAAATATTTTACCCCCCAATTAATGCAAGCTGGAATGTATTTCTATATTGGACTATTATTAACACGCGCTTAATTTTCATTGACCAATGCCAACAGAAAACAACTCTTTTTCCTAGGTAGCGAATGAGACTAAGCCATCGTGTCGCGCCATGCTCGGCTATGTGACGCTCATTCTGGTAAAGTCGCGTTCAGTTAACTTTTTTTGGATAGAGAATGAAATTGAGCCGTCAGGCGCGATGAGTGACGCTCTGCTATCGCTCATTCGGATAAAGCCAGCGTCAAGGTAATTTTTTCTCGAAAACTGGTTCGAGTGGAAATTTGAGATTTGGCACATTTGTAGGTGACAGGTGGGGGCCATCGATCGTCAGTCAATTGTAAAGAAGCTAGGGAGAAAATAGACACTAAATATCCTTATATAGCATAATAAAGAGATACAACAACACATGGGTGGCGCCGACACTGCCAATACTCCTCCTTGCTGTATAGGTGGTAAATTCATGGATATTTTTATAGAATGCTTTGAATGAAAAATATGTGCCTCTAAAACTGTTCAGGTTTGCAAAAGCGTTAGCGACATGTGGAAAGGATCCCAGGAAAGGTCGCCCAGTAGTGTGCCGTGGGTATAAGTGCGGGGAGGGGAGGGAGACCTATTTCGAGGGCGCTCAATGATGGGAGGGAGAGCTATTTCGAGGGCGCTCAATGATTAGTATAAAAAGCATCCACAAAATTTCAGACAGGAATAAAGGGTAACCATTTGGGAAATAAAGCCTCTTAGGAAAAACCAAGTTGATTAATTATATTAACAATTACCATTCTTCACGGTTTTACGGATTTGAGTGCCTTTAGATTTTTTATGTTAGATTAATTAAGCTTTTTCTTACTCGGTATTAGGTAATGCTAAGCAGTTTGTTCTTTCCTGGTTCATTGAACACAAAATATTTTTAACAAAACAGTGAGGGCAGGATTATGAAGTACCTATTTAAATTATTAGATACAATAAAAGGAAGAATTGATTATTAGCGTCGATTTTAAGTTCATTCAGTAGACTCCAAAACCTTTTGTATTCATCTACTATGGAAGTACTAGCATCTTTTATATAAAATAATTGAAGGTCATTTAGGCTTTTAATATTGTCTTTACAGTCCTTGAAAATTTTTGTCAAAATGAATTAAAATCACTATTACACAAGGTTGCGATAAAAACGTCTAAAGTAGCGTAAAACACTGAAAATTTAAAATTGTCTTCTGAGCTTTCAATATCACAATCTTGTTGTATTTCGTCGTGGAATGTTTTTGTTTTCCTAATCCGTTTATCCACAAAATCGGTGCAAGTTTTGCACTTATTGGCAAGGTTTAATGCTTCTTGCTCAAATTTAAAGAAATGATTCATTATTTCTTATTGATTTAATATGGTTTTTGTGCTTTCAATCATGAAGGAGGCAGAGGATATATTCAATCTGAAACTTTGCAAATAGTTTGACAATATATCTATCTTTTTGAGCAGGTCTTTCCACAGAACTAATAGAAATTTAAACTCAAATGTACCAATAACATTTATAATGCCAGGCGGATCAGTAGTTTGAATACTTGTGATGTTTGCTAGTTGAGCAGAGATAATTTTTTCACAAGTTTCTTCAATAACTTGTATATTTTAGTAAGACGACTCTACAGCTGACCTAGTTATAGAAAACCTTTTCAGAGTCAATATTTTTCCAAATCAGTAGAATCGTATATCTGAATTTATTTAAAAAGGTTTACTATAGGAAAACTTTCGATTATAAAAACATAAGCTTTCTCAAAGATTCCAAAGAACAATTTTACTTCTGCATTGCATGAAGCAGCGTCAACTAAGACACAAGGTTTAGAGTATGTGCGCAACAATGGACATAAACTGCTTCTGGAACGATGTTTTTGATTTTTGCTTGGAGGCCATTGAAATGACCGGACATAACGCTATCCTGTCCCCTGCAGTACTTTAAATCAATATCAAAGTCAAGAAATCTTTCATTAGGAACGCTGAAGAGATTAACAAAACGACTAGATAATGATATCTGCTCTTTTTTGCTAAAATCTTGAGTTGAAATTCATTTGTTGCTTGTATAGATCACCTAGCGAATACCAATATAAACGGCCTTTCTCAAATCTTGGCAATCAAATCGATTTTCTGCAGATCAACTATCCAAATGGCAGAAATTGTCATAGCAGGAGAGTTCAACGTACATAACATCGACTGGTTGAAACACTCCAACGAAAATGACGATGAAGGACGAAAAGCCGAGTCTTTTGCTATAGTCACGAACTTATACAGCTGGTTGACGAACCTACCATGTGCGACAAAAAGACTTTGCTTGCCTCCTGGATCTATTCTTAACAACGAATCCTGACCTCTACACCGTAACTGTCCTAACGTCTTTCCCAAAACTTACCACCTACAGCGCTTCAGGACCAACGTCCACCATCTTCCCCCCACACGCACCGCTCGTTGAGTGGCATATAATTTTCGTTTTGTGTGTTAAAAAACATATTCCTACCATCAACAGAAAACGAATCAAATTTTTGCGCATCTTCCTTTTCTTCCAAATAAGCGATTTCGATGGTGTGGTCATTAGGAGTGCTATTACTGTTGTCAATACTACTACTGCTATTACTAGGATTACTATCAATACTATATGTATCCATAATATTCATACCAATACTACTAAAATCATTATTTTTATTTTCCACTTCCAGTAAAGCTCTGCTATCACCACTGCCATTGCTATTATTATCACTATTTATATCAGCAGAGTTGCCACTGTTACCAGCACCAGTACTAAAACAAACTTGATTTAAAATATCACAAAAAATATGCATATGGTTGAGGATTGGTTTACAAAAAAGATATCACAGCCAATTTTAAGTACGCGAAATGACTTACGGAAGGACCCCAAAAAAAAACATTCTATTTGGTTAAGGTATACTCGCCTTAAGACTTACCCTTTTTCATTGAGTTCGTTCCGGTGGAAAAAATTGGTTAGTTTAGATTTTTGTCAAGTATAATATTACAGATAAAAAAATATACCAGGTTCAGAAAATATGTAAATATCATTAAAATGATATTTTAGTATCATAAAATGATTGAAAGAGCTATTTAACAATATTCACTGTAAGCATTATTACAAGATCTTTTTTTTAATTCTTCATTAATCAAAAGTTTAGAGAATCGGAGCAAATCTAAAACTTTTGATAAAAATATGTAATATCTGTGAAAGGAGAGATTGTCAAATAGCAAAAAAGATCACATATTAAAAAACTATAAATAGCGCCTCACAACCATACAATACTAAAAATAAATACATTTTATGCAATGAAAATGCAATTATCCAGAATTATTGATTTTTTCTAGACCATGTTACCATATGGTTACGGTCGATGTCTTGATACCTGATGCAGAAATATTAATACTTGATATACTGCTTAACTAATGCAAATATAGTTAATTAGTGTTACAAATCTCATAATTTTGCTAGACTTCTAAATGATATAAAGAATTTTCTAAAGATTTCTGTTTGCTGAGAAACATAAATAAAAATGCCAGATATATCGGAATGTAAGTATATTTAAAAAATGTAGCTATTATTTTTACAATTTCCTACGTATAAAGTATAAAAATAGAAATGCTACAACTCACTACAAGTTTAGTGTCATTAATATTATAAGTATGTTAAAAGAATAACCTATATATTCTAAACGAAGAAATATTTTGGTTGTCAATTAGCACAGTATTACAGTTAAAAATATAATAGGATCAGAAAATATGTAAGTACCAGTAAAATTACATTTAATAATTATCATAAAATGATTGAAAGAGCTATTTAACAATATCCACTGTATCAATTTTCACAAGATCTTCTTTTTAACTTGACAGAATCGGAGCAAATCTGCCGCTCATAAAAATATTAAGAACTTAAGTAAACTCAAAATTTTGGTAAAAATATTTAATCTCTGTCAATGGGGAAATTGCCAAATAGCAAACAAAAAACGTTCACATGTTAATAAATGGCTAAATAGCACAGGGCAACCATAAAATACTAAACATTCTTGTACTTAACTATGTTTTAAACAGGTACTTATAGCTGAACACTCACAACTATTATTATTGTCTTAAAATATTGACCTATTCTAAATAATAAACAAGAAAAAAAATTACGTTTGGCCAGTCTTGTGTTCTCTATTGATTATACTTGTGGATACAATTAATACAAATACCAAATTATATCAGAATTCAAGCTTTCTGTCATGTTCACCGAACCCAATTTAAGTAACCTATAAATAATTCAAAGAAACTTTTTAGAATTTTTACTCTATATAGTAATGTAATATTATCATCATTTTTGCCAAAAAAATATATAAAGAGACGTCAGCGTATATAGTAAAGTGAAAAAATTTGATTTGAGAGCTGTTGAATCATTTGAATCTGGGATTTTAAAAAATCAATTCAGTGACAGTCATAACACATAGACGAAATTAAAGGTCCAGGTCTATCACATCAATGACACTGGTGAAATAATTTTATTTAGGATTTATTTGTAACCTACATATATTATGAATAAATATTGATAAACAATAATATGTCAACAAATCAAAATATCGACTAACGCCGGCCCTGTTGTGATTTTGACATTTGCACGAATTGATGCGGAGGCGCCGGCGCGCGGCGTTGCCATTTTCCGCTTGCAAATGTTTTCAAATTACCCAGGCATTTCTTTTCATGCCATGTTTATTGTGTTGGGTATTTTTATGACTAAGGCTTTCATATATTTGTTAATAGCTATCTACACAGTTACGGAAAAAAAATCAAAAATTGCTGCAAGTTCTAGCGGTGGATGTCACAATATACATAAAATTATATATATTTTTAAATTGTCAAAACGTTTAGTATAAACAAACCAGAAAATTAATTTTGATAAAATTTGGAATTTAGTATTAACCGATTTTCTACAACCAAACCTTAATATTATTGTTGGGTTCCATGTTGTCATAAAATCAAAGTGATTGAAATAAGTGCAGTAAGGACGATTGTAAACAGCAGTAGAGCAGCGAATACATGCCACTCCGATCACACCAGTGCCATTCTCTCGTTCACATAGAGGCTCCTACCACTGAAAGAGCAAACATGGTTATGGCATCGTGAATCAAACGCAACGTACCATTTGGTACAAGGAAGAAGAGAAGAGTTAATATCACTAGAACGAAAGCAGCAGTGTACACCAAAATGCGTAGATGTTATCTAGGAGACTATCTAGAACAAGAAAAAAATATTTTAAGGCTATACAGCCATCAGATCGATATAAAAACAAGTTCCGCTAGCGCTATTAAAAATAACATACCCTTAAGCTATTTGTGCGTTGTGTTAAAATGTTTCAAATTCTGTAGAAAAATATAAGCATATTATGAAATTTATAATTTAATAGTCTTTCTGGCCATAAATTCCAAACAAAAACAGAGGTAAAAAGTGGAATATGCACCGTCGGTCAAAGTAACAACGTGAAAACTTTGAAGAAATAGTGCCACCTATGACACCTGATGTTGTGATAAGAAATATATTTTATCCATAACAATGGCGGCTCGTGAGAGGAGACTCCGGGTCTGTGCTCCACAGGAACTTTATTGATTCAACATAGCCCATTAAATTATTCCTATGATTAAACCATGAAATTCATATGCATCCAATCGAATTTACGAGATCATTCAATTAGTAAAATATTTTTTTAACTTTGCTTTCCACCTAAATAAAAATATCTAGCGATTCTATTGGAATTCGTAGATCGGACTGTAACGACATTGATTTCACCTACGAAATTTCGGGCGCGCTTGAGTGTTTGCGTCGTGACAACGTGCATTTCTGCCGAAAATCCTTAGTAAAGCGAACTTTCCATAGGAGCTTTTTAGATTTAACAGCACTGTTTACTTATTGGTCAAATTCTTTAGGCTTCGTTGACAAAGTGCTACTGCAAAACCACTACAAAATCCAACTTTCCCTGCTATGAGTATTTTTTTCGTATTTCATATAGGTGAAGTGATCCAGAGGACCATTGGTGGCTCACAACGGTAGTTTCCACTAGTCCAGAAGCTCGATTCTCTTCAGGAAATCGCTTAGCTTCCTGGGGTGGATATAGCTTTCAAATCCATAAGTATTATTTGAGGATTTCCAAACACTGTTTCTCTGATTCTTTCCGATGCTGGGAGGAGCATGAAACATGCACCATTGTTTCTTCGGCCAGCCCTGCCTTGTTAGAAAGCCCTTATCTATAATATAGGGCTTTCTATAGGGCGAGACCAATCGGGACAAAAACTTCGTAACGGTACGTCGGATCGCTCTGAAACTTATACCAATCGATTTGTAATCGAAAAAAAAAATTTTGATTTTTTGTCTGTATGTGTGTATGTATGTATGTGTGTATGTGATGGGATCGACTACAGGTCGCACTTTTGAAGATAGCGACATGAAATTTGGCATAGAGGTAGAGGTCCACGAACCCTCGGAACCTATTGATTTTGGTTACGATCGGTTAATATACAGGGTGTGAAAACACGACAAGTTACCGTTTTTTGGCGTTTTTTGACATTTTTGTCCGTGTAAACAAGGACCAACTTTGCCTTTTTTCATGTCAAATGAAAGTATTCGGTAAGACACGTATTTTTGTTCCTTTGCTCTTTTGGTCTAATTGTTATACAGGGTGTGAAAACAGGACAAGTTACCGTTTTTTGGCATTTACAGGTCGCAATTTTGAAGATAGCGACTTGAAATTTGGCATAGAGGTAGAGGTCCACAAACCCTCGGAACCTAATGATTTTGGTTACGATCGGTTAATATACAGGGTGTGAAAACAGGACAAGTCACCATTTTTTGCTATTTTTGTCCGTGTAAACAAGGATACTATTCTTTTTTTATGTCAAATGAAAGTATTCGGTAATATACGTATTTTTGCTCCTTTGCTCTTTTCTTCTTATTGTTATACAGGGTGTGAAAACAGGACAAGTTACAGTTTTTTGGCATTTAAGGTCGCAATTTTGAAGATAGCGACTTGAAATTTGGCATAAAGTTAGAAGTCCACAAACCCTCGAAGCCTATTGATTTTGGGTACGATCGGTTAATATACAGGGTGTGAAAACAGGACATGTTTCCGTTTTATGGCATTTTTGGCATTAAACAAGGACCAACTTTTAATTTTTTTATGTCAAATGAAAGTATTCGGTAAAACACGTTATTTTGTTCCTTTGCTCTTTTGCTCTAATTGTTATACAGGGTGTGAAAACAGGAAAAGTTACGGTTTTTTGGCATTTACAGGTCGCAATTTTGAAGATAGCGACTTGAAATTTGGCATAGAGGTAGAGGTCCACACACTCTCGAAACCTATTGATATTGGCTACGCTCGGTTAATATACAGGGTGTGAAAACAGGACAGGTTATGGTTTTTTGGCATTTACAGGTCGCAATTTTGAAGATAGCGACTTGACATTTGACATAGAAGTAGAGGTCCACAAACCCTAGAAGCCTATTGACATTGGTTACGATCGGTTAATATACAGGGTGTGAAAACAGACTAGTTACCGTTTTTTGGCATTTTTGTCCGTGTAAACAAGGATAAAATTCTTTTTTTTAAGTCAAATGAAAGTATTCGGTAAGACACGTATTTTTGTTCCTTTGCACTTTTGCTCTAATTGTTACCGTTTTTGACTTATGAAGGATTTTTTTGTCAATTATACTACCACACATCGTAACTATTTTGAGGTGTGTGTATGTGATGAAATCGATTACAGGTCGCAATTTTGAAGATAGCGACTTGAAATTTGGGATAGAGGTAGAGGTCCACAAACCCTACAAGCATATTGATTTTGGTTACGATCGATTAATATACAGGGTGTGAAAACAGGACTAGTTACCGTTTTTTGGCATTTTTGTCCGTGTAAACAAGGATAAAATTCTTTTTTTATTAAGTCAAATGAAAGTATTCGGTTAGACACGTATTTTTGTTCCTTTGCACTTTTGCTCTAATTGTTACCGTTTTTGACTTCTGAAGGATTTTTTTGTCAATTATACTACCTCACTTATCGTAACTATTTTGAGGTGTGTGTATGTGATGAAATCGATTACAGGTCGCAATTTTGAAGATAGCGACTTGAAATTTGGGATAGAGGTAGAGGTCCACAAACCCTACAAGAATATTGATTTTGGTTACGATCGATTAATATACAGGGTGTGAAAACATGACAAGTTACTGTTTTTTGGCATTTTTGTCCGTCCATAAGGATTAATATCGGAAAGAATTGTGTTATATACAGGACCGTTTTACTGGTGGAATTTGATATTGAAAAATTGGTTGCTATGGTAACCAAAAAAATAAAAATGGTCATAATTAGGTAATTAGGTCAAATTTAGAGACTTGATATTGGATATATGAGTTAAGGTGATGAAATGTTAACGATTTACGTTAACAAGAATTGGTTACCATGGAAACCGATTAATAATACAGCGTAGATTTTTTACGGATTAATGTCGTAAAATGTCATGTATCTATAAACAACGACCATGTGGTCGTCTTATTGATTGAATATGACGTTGAAATTTTGGTTGCCGTGGTAACCAAAAAAAAATCGTTATTAATCTATAATCTTACGTCTAAGGGACTTGATATTTGGTATGTGAGTAAAAGAGAAATAATTTTAATAATTTATGGCAAAATACTAAAAAATTGGTTGCTATGGTAACCAAAAAAAAGTCAAAAATTGTCATAATTCGTCAATCGTAAGACTTAGAGATTTGATATTTGGTATTTAGGTAAAGATTAAAAAAAATAACGATTGACGTTGACAAGTCGGTTACCATGGCAACGTAACTATTTTGAAGTGTGTGTATGTGATGAAATCGATTACAGGTCGCAATTTTGAAGATAGCGACTTGAAATTTGGGATAGAGGTAGAGGTCCTGCCACCGTCGGGCCACCGATTTACGGAAAAAGCCAAATATATCAATATATCAACACAATATATATCAATCTCTCTCTCTCACTCTCACTCTCACTCTCACTCTCACTCTCACTCTCACTCTCTCTTTCTCTTTTTCAAATCATATACAGGGTGGTAAAACAATAAATTTTTGAAAAAATTCAACTTTTTTCGAAATATTTCGGTACAGGAAAATCATACATCCTTCTCGATGTGAAAATCGAACTCAGCGCACCCAACCCCCCTCCCCCCCCCCTCCATATGATATTCGAAATATAAAAAGATCTTCCCCTTACGAATTTCTCTATATCGTGCCGAAATCTGAAGAAAAATGGTAGATTTTGAGACAAAAATTAAATTTTATCGAATACCTGCCTTATTTGAAGTCCTATCGAAAAACTGTATAGGACCTTTTCGATAGACCTTAAAACGACGCTGCTAACGGCGCAAACCGATTTGAGATATCTCTTTTTGTTGCCGAGCTAATAAAGAAAATATAAAAATCACGTTTGGTCAATTTAAAAAAAAACGAAACGTCGTGCGATCAAACTGGATACGGAATAATATAGTACTCGACGAGACCCATCTTTTTTCTATTTAAAGTTTCCCTCTAACTCTTACCGTTTTCGAATTAAAGCCACTTTAATGAAAATCTCGATTTTTTGGGGTATATACACGTGAATTTTTCCGAAAAAATTTTTGGAAAAAATATCCGTTTTTATGACGGAAACGGTTAAAGGGGTCCATTTACATGTCATTAACGCTAAAATTCAATTTCCAAAACCATATACAGGGTGGTAAAAAAAATATTTTTTGAAAAAAATCCACTTTTTTCGAAAAAAAAGGCGATATATATATTTTTTAAGTTCGGCGACTCACATACGGGCAAAAGACCGTCAAAATACACATTTTTAGTAATATGTATTTTTTCCGTATCACTCGTAGTTTTCGAGCTACGACCATTCTCGAATTTAAACGGTGGATTTCTGGAAAACTAAGAATAATGTGTTTTTTCGTAAGGAACCTTTTTTGTCGCCCTTGAGGTCCTCTACCTACCTGCCGAATTTCAAATCGATCGAAAAAAAAACCGATAGGTTCCACCGATAGGTTCCAAGTAGGTTCCGGCTCCTATGGGACAAAATGAAGCTTAGGTCGATATAAAAATACGGTTTTTTCCGTTTGCCGAAATTATTTTTTTTTCTACCGTAACCTACTCTTTAAAAACGTGTTTTGCGATTTCCCCCCCTTCTCGATAAAATTTCGAAAATCGGGGGAAGTGGGGGTGGGAAATACCCAATAACCTATCCGACCGGACTCTCGGTCGGTTACCATAGCAACCAATTAGAAAACTATCACGGTAAAATTCGACTAGCGATTGGTAACTCTAATTATAAGGGCTTTCTAATTATAGGCCACGGTACGGATAGGAGCGTGGCAATAATGTGTGACCGAAGGTCACACAAACGAGGCCCGAAGGGCCTCGCGCGTGCCGCAGGCACGAGTGGCCACGCCACTTGTTAGAAAGCCCTTATCTATAATATAGGGCTTTCTATAGGGCTTTATAACGGACTTTTTGTGTGTGTGTGTATGTGATGGGATCGACTACAGGTCGCAATTTTGAAGATAGCGACTTGAAATTTGGCATAGAGGTAGAGGTTCATGAACCCTCGGAACCTATTGATTTTGGTTACGATCGGTAAATATACAGGGTGTGAAAACAGGACATGTTACCGTTTTTTTGCATTTTTGACCGTGCAAACAAGGACCAACTTTCCTTTTTTTTTATGTCAAATGAAAGTATTCGGTATGACACGTATTTTCTCTATTTGCTCTTTGCTCGAATTGTTATACAGGGTGTGCAAACAGGACAAGTTGCCGTTTTTTGGCATTTACAGGTCGCAATTTTCAAGATGGCAACTTGAAATTCGGCACAGAGGTAGAGCTCCACAAACCCTCGGAACATATTGATTTTCGATACGATCGGTTGATATACAGGGTGTGAAAACAGGACAAGTTGCCGTTTTTTGGCATTTTTGTCCGTGTAAATAAGAATAAAATTCTTTTTTTTATGTCAAATAAAAGTATTCGGTAAGACACGTATTTTTGTCCCTTTGCTCTTTTGCTCTAATTGTTATACAGGGTGTGAAAACAGGACAAGTTACCGTTTTTTGGCATTTACAGGTCGCAATTTTGAAGACAGCGACTTGAAATTTGGCATAGAGGTAGAGGTCCACAAACCCTCGAGGCCTGTTGATTTTGGTTACGATCGGTTAATATACAGGGTGTGAAAACAGGATAAGTTTCCGTTTTTTGTCATTTTTGGCATTAAACAAGGACCAACTTTTCTTTTTTTATGTCAAATAAAAGTATTCGTTAAAACATGTATTTTTGTTCCTTTGCTCTAATTATTATACAGGGTGTGAAAACAGGAAAAGTTACGGTTTTTTGGCATTTACAGGTCGCAATTTTGAAGATAGCGACTTGACATTTGGCATAGAGGTAGAGGTCCACAAGCCCTCGAAACCTATTGATACTGGTTACGATCGGTTATTATACAGGGTGTGAAAACAGGACAAGTTACTGTTTTTTGGCATTGAGAGGTCGCAATATTGAAGATAGCGACTTGAAATTTAGCATAGAGGTAGATGTCCACAAACCCTCGAAGCCTATTGTTTTTGGTTACGATCTGTTAATATACAGGGTGTGAAAATAGGACAAGTTACCGTTTTTTGGCATTTTGGTGTAAACACTGACCAACTTTTCTTTTTTTTTCGATGTCAATTTATAAGTAGAGGTGGGAGTATGTTAGCATTTTTTGCTTACAACATGGTTACCATAGCAACCAATTAATAATATGTATATCACTAATAAAAGATATAGTATGGTACTTAGTATTGTTTATGAAGCCTAATTTGATACTAAAAAATTGGTTGCTATGGTAACCAAAAAAAGTAAAAAATCGTCACAATTCGTCAATCGTACGACTTAGAGACTTGATATTTGATATTTAGGTGAAGATTACAAAAATTTAAAGATTGACGTTGACAAGTCGGTTACCATGGCAACCAGTTAGAAATTTATCACGGTAAAATTAGACTAGCGATTGGTAACTCTAATTATAAGGGCTTTCTAATTATAGGCCACGGTACGGATAGGAGCGTGGCAATAATGTGTGACCAAAGGTCACACAAACGAGGCCCGAAGGGCCTCGCGCGTGCCGCAGGCACGAGTGGCCACGCCACTTGTTAGAAAGCCCACAATTATATATGGGCTTTCTATAGGGCGAGACCAATCGGGACAAAAACTTCGTAACGGTACGTCGGATCGCTCTGAAACTTATACCAATCGATTTGTAATCGAAAAAAAAAATTTGATTTTTTGTCTGTATGTGTGTATGTATGTGTGTATGTATGTGTGTATGTGATGGGATCGACTACAGGTCGCAATTTTGAAGATAACGACTTGAAATTTGGCATAGAGGTAGAGGTCCACAAACCCTCGGAACCTATTGATTTTGGTTACGATCGGTTAATATACAGGGTGTGAAAACAGGACAAGTTACCGTTTTTTGGCGTTTTTGGCATTTTTGTCCGTGTAAACAAGGACCAACTTTTCTATTTTTTGATGTCAAATGAAAGTATTCGGTAAGACACGTATTTTTGTAACTTTGCTCTTTTGCTCTAATTGTTATACAGGGTGTGAAAGCAGGACAAGTTACGGTTTTTTGGCATTTACTGGTCGCAATTTTGAAGATAGCGACTTAAAATTTGGCATAGAGGTAGAGGTCCACAAACCCTTGGAACCTATTGATTTTGGTTACGATCGGTTTATATACAGGGTGTGAAAACAGGACAAGTTACCGTTTTTTGCCATTTTTGTCCATGTAAACAAGGATAATATTCTTTTTTTTATGTCAAATGGAAGCATTCGGTAAGACACGTATTTTTGTTCCTTTGCTCTTTTGCTCTAATTGTTATACAGGGTGTGAAACAGGACAAGTTACAGTTTTTTGGCATTTACAGGTCGCAATTTTGAAGATAGCGACTTGAAATTTGGCATAGAGGTAGAGGTCCACAAACCCTCGTAACATATTGATTTTGGTTACGATCGGTTAATATACAGGGTGTGAAAACAGGACAAGTTACCGTTTTTTAACATTTCTGTCCGTGTAAACGAGGATAAAATTCTTTTTTTTATGTCAAATGAAAGTATTCGGTAAGACACGTATTTTTGTTCCTTTGCTCTTTTGCTTGAATTGTTATACAGGGTGTGAAAACAATACAAGTTACCGTTTTTTGGCATTTACAGGTCGCAATTTTGAAGATGGCGACTTGAAATTTGGCATAGAGGTAGAGGTCCACAAACCCTCGGAGCCTAATGATTTTGGTTACGCTCGGTTAATATACAGGGTGTGAAAACAGGACAAGTTAACGTTTTTTGGCATTTTTGTCCGTGTAAGCAAGTTCCAACTTTTCTTTTTTTCGATGTCAATTTATAAGTAGAGGTGAAAGTATGTTAGCATTTTTTGTTGACAACATGGTTACCATAGCAACCAATTAATAATATGTATATCACTAATAAAAGATATAGTATGG
>MU190411.1:31541-43220 GCA_016904865.1 Pissodes strobi
ACCAATTAATAATATGTATATCACTAATAAAAGATATAGTATGGTACTTAGGATTGTTTATGAAGCCTAGTTTGATACTAAAAAATTGGTTGCTATGATAACAAAAAAAAAAGCAAAAAATCGTCATAATTCGTCAATCGTACGACTTAGAGATTTGATGTATGGTATTTTTATCTTAAGGCCGCTCTCTATCTCAACTCAGATTATAAGGTCTCCACAGTTCCTCTTCCGATGCTGCTATCAACGTTATATCGAAGACCAGTCTTCGGATCATTGACCTTCCTTTCATATTATATTACATAGGTCAGTTAATATTTTAGTTATATCGTCATTGCATGGAAATTTTCCTTTTTTGAAATATGCTATTGCCTCCTCTACCCCTGCTTGCATGATGTCCGGTTCGTGGTCAATCTCGTTCATGCTAGGAAGTCTCTCTTCTTCCTCAAAGATCTGTTGTTCCTCGAACAGTTCTGTGCAATATTTCTGCCATACGTCCAACCCTGCCTCGATATCCCCAACAACAGTTCCTTTTTCTGATTCAATTTCGTAATTACGTGGTTTGAACTCTTTTGCGAGAAGATTGACTTTCTGAAACAGATCTTTAGTTTCATTTCAGTGGCTGTATGTTTCTATCTCTTGGCATATATTGGAGACGTACTTTTCTTTATCTTTGCGGCATCTTTTCTGAATATTTCTAGATAGAGTTCCATAATATGCAACTCTCTCGTCCAAGGAGGCCTATTTTCAACTGTTTCCTTTGCTCTATAATTTCCTAAGTCACTGACTGATCCATGGCTTGCGC
The DNA here is from genome assembly GCA_016904865.1 of Pissodes strobi. Lineage (NCBI taxonomy): Eukaryota > Metazoa > Arthropoda > Insecta > Coleoptera > Curculionidae > Pissodes > Pissodes strobi. The sequence continues at coordinate 32,344 of MU190411.1, forward strand.
CTCTCCACAGTTCCTGGTCCTCGACATTGGCTGAGTAGAAGACCATAAAGGTACAAAACATATTGGCAAACCTCATTGACTCTGACATTTTCGCCAAACGTTAACCTCAACCGTCAATGAAAAAAAAAGCAATAAAGCCAAAAAGGTTCAGCATTTTGGGCCATGGAATACATCTTTCGAAACAAGCATCCACGGTTAAGTGACGTAAACGCCTTTTTTGCCTTTTCTTCGTTGACGATTGACGTTAACGTTTGGCGTTAAGCTCCCATAGAGACTCACCTTAATTCAGCCATATATTATAAATTGGGCTGTGGCAACACTGATTCGACGTTATAATACACGTTAGGGCGCGGTTGGGTACTTGCCGGGCACCAATGTGCTTTTCGCTAATTGCATAATTTTGAATCTACCTATAAAATTTTCATGAACGAAGAGGGATGTCAGAAATTTGATAAACTAGTTTTTTTATTATTTACAAGAGACTAAAAAAGGCCACACATTTCTCTTTTACACCCTAACTCGCTGAACTTATTACTTGGATACCTAAAATGACATAAAAGACTTGAAGACTTCTGGTTTTTCGAAAATTTACGCGGTCCACGGAATAATGCTGGGTAAAACTAAGTAAATTCATAGATCGGATTGTGGCAACATCGACGCCACCTTTTTGGACGCGGTAGTGCGTTTGCGGCGCAGCAGCGTGTTGATTTCACGTTTCGTATTTTAAATATAAAAAATTGCAAAACTTGCGTCTGCGCCGCATTTTTTGGGTCTCGGCCACCGGCACTTTCCATGCACACATTTCACGAGCCCCCTCTGAAACTATTCTATATCTTCAATCCCTGCCAGTGATTCACCGATTATTAGATATTACCTTTCTTGTAAAGCAATGTTGCCGAGCGCACTAGATTATATTTCCCAAAACTGCGAAAAAAAATGTATTTAAGAGGCTGCTATAATTAGATATTAAATGTTAATGCTTCTATATTCGGCAAAATTTTTATTCGTCGAATTGTCTTTCGGCAAATTGTCATACTCGTCAATTGTCGACCGGTGAAAACTAAGCTTATTTTGGAATGCGGCCAAAATATATATCTACATGTATTTCTTTTATTTATGGACTCAAAATGGATTACCTCTAATGGTGATTATCATCCTGAATTATCTTAGGGGGTTTCGGCAAAGGTAGCAGAGGCCAAACCACAGCGCGATAAAGAAGCCAGACCACAGGAACAACCTTATCACGAATAATCCTGCATCCAGGTTCAGCAAAAAAACAGTTAAGATGTAAAGAATTACGCAGCTTATCATGTTCCAGAATGCCACGTCTACAAAATATAGAACGTCCCGGAAACTTGCTACATACAGGACGCAGTTGACGATAAGGAACGCGTAAATGGGCAGGCAATATGTATCAAAAAAGAAGCGTACACGATGTGGTGCGACCGAAACCGCAAAAAGACAGATGCAGAAAAGTATTTTAATTATCAAATGGATCCAGCTTGATATATATAATTCCATGGCATCGGCCCGATGATCGTCTTGTAGAGGATCTGAAACAATAGAGATATTTTTAAATCCCAAGTAAATAAGGTTTACGGTAAACCGTTCAGTATCTACTCCGTGACCAGGAGTGATCAATTTGGCCAAACTAACCTGTACTAAAAATTCAAAAACTGATGCATGGTATATATTAGTTATATTTTGACTCACTTTGATCTGAAATAACTGAAAAAATTGACAGAGATACCAAGATGTACTTAGATAGGCTTAAGCTTACTTAAAGGTTTGGCCATGAAATTCACAGTATATTATGATATTCGATTTCACTGAAAGAATGGCAACTTTTCAGGTATAATTTTATATATCTCTCAATTTTTAGCTTTTATTTTATAGTTATGAGAACACCCCCCTCGTAAAAACATTCTTATGAAGTATGGTACGGTAGGGTATGGTAGGCAGAGGGGTCGCTCGGCAACATTTGCCCTTCAAGACGTCGACTACAATTATTGATCTTTTGTGTATATCCTTCTATTTTATACGAAAATACCTATCTCCTTCGAGAACCTCAGAATATTTCGAGGGTTGAGCTTTTATAGGTCTCCCGGTGCCACAAGGGCATTTTCGAGAAGCCTCAACCTTTGGCGAGTCAGTGCCTGACATTCGCAGAGTAAGTGTGTGCTCTGACGTTTCAGCCATAGTTTGGCAGAATCTGCATTGTTCGTAATTGGTTTTTCCCATTTTCTTGAGGTGGTACCTTCAAGGGCCATGGCCAGTGAGAAGGTCTACGACCAGTTTTATCGATTTTTTTTTGTAGCTTGAGAAGCTTTTAGTATAGTTAGGCGATTGAGAGATGAGTTTTTGGAACTGTCTCTGCCCAGGTGCATTGGTCCAATGTGTCTCTTTCCGCCTTTCCCCCAATTTCTGAGTTCATTCCTTACGTGTCCTCTAGTGATGCCACAGAATAGGTCAGGCCTGCCAACGGCAGTCTGTGTACCATTCCGTGCGAGCTGGTCAGCGGCATCATTGCCTTTCACACTCTCGTACCCTGGTACCCACATTAGGGTCAGTCGGTTTACCAGTTGATCTGCCATCCGACAATTCCACACTAGCAGGGAGTGGATTGTACTAGATACTAGCGCTTGTAAGGCTGCTTGACTATCTGATAGGATATAGATCTTTGCACCTCTTAGGCCTTTTTTGGTACATTCAGAGATGGCTATATTGATAGCATTTAATTAATTCTGCTTGAAAGATTGTAGGAGTATTTCCTAAAGGTGCAGATATTCGACACCTAGGACCTTTAACTCCGGATCCCACTCCTTCTTTCATTTGTTTACAAGACAAGTGATCCCCTCTCTAGTTCTTTTAGTCTTTCCCTGTAGTATTTCAGTCTTCAATTACCACTTTAAAGGAGCGATCAAAATAGAGTTTCGTTTTCATTGTATCGGTTGGTTAGGTCATCGCCTCTATCTGGATGACCTTCAGAATTTTAAGTTGATCAGTCAAGTTTCCTGACTTCAGTTTTTGTGTCTGAGTGACTCTATACGCTCTGGTCCAGGCCTCCTTTTCTATGCATATGTGCAGCGGAGGGAGCTCAAGCAGCGTTTTCATAGCCCCTGTTATACCCAGACAGGCGAGCCTTTGTACTCTTGTTAGCTTTCGTTGTGTTGATATTTCTTTGTTTTTACCCCCACACTAGGCAGGCGTAGATTATAAGAGGCTTAACAACAGTTTTATAAGACCACCAGATGATGGTGGGTTTTAGGACCCATGTTTTACCAAAGAGACGACGAGAGGCCCAAAGCGCTGCCATTGCTTTTTTGATAGTTCTTTCCAGGTGTGGGTTCCAGGTTAGTTTCCGGTCAAGAACGATGCCAAGATACGTAACCTTTTTTGAAAGCTCTACAGTTGTCCCTCATAAAGTGGGTGCGTTAAGGTTCAGATTCCTTCTTTGAATGGGATTACTGCGGTTTTGCTTGGGTTGACATTGAGTCTTTCCCTGTGTACACCATGTGCTGACAAAGTTGAGTGCATTTGGCATACGTTCTGAGAAAACATTGTCATGCTTGCCTCTTGAGCCTCAACTCACTAAATGAAGTTCAGATGCTTGTAAGAGACGGGAAACGTAACATTTGACCTTACCCCGAAACACCTTGAATTGGATAAAAAATTGAGCATTGAAGTGAAAACCCGTAGAGAGAATGGTGAATATGTCTTTGTAAGATATCGGCAATCCAAAAAAAAAAAAAGAAAACTAGTTCAGGGGCCTATCTATCCATCGATGCTAAATTAGGGCGACACACTGTCTTGCATAAACCACATCTCCTTTCTAACATTTAAGGGCAAAATTTTTAATAATACTTTTAAATTTTCTCGCAAGAATTGCAAATACATGGCACCATTTAATCTTTCTTCAAAAAAGGATGGTCCGGTGAAATGATTCCCGAAAATTCCGAAATGCCTTGGCAGTCGAATAGATTGGATGCCCATGATTTGGTATAAAAACCTTGGTCGGCCATCACGTTCTTGGAATGTAGCCTAGAGCTAAACTGGCTCTTAGTATTAGACATAATTTGCTAATAAGAAGTACGAGGGTCTGCTGTAGCATTGCTGGGCAAAACTCCGTTCGGTCCCGTGAATTTGTATGGTTCAAATGAGCTTAAAGCTCATTCGATTTAGTCGAAAGTATCCGCTCTGTTGGCGGTTTGTCAACCTCCCTGGTTTCCCGTCCGTCACCTGGAATTTCAGACCTGTGGTGGTGTTTTCATTGTTGTTCACCTAGGAAAGTGAACCCGGAGTAATTCGGTCATCGTTTCTTTCTCGTCGATCGTATGTAACCAGGAAGTTAATAATTTGCTGGTTGTCCTTCTAGAGTACCCTTTGAAGTCTGGCACATGCTGATACGCTTTCCATAATCTGGCAGTGTTCTTTCTGGAATTATCTTTTAGCCCTCCTCAGCTCTTGGTTATATTCTGCTAGGGATGCCCTGGATTCCTCCCAGTTTCACGTTGTTTTCCCCATGTTCCATTATCTGTTGACTTATCTCTTTCTTTCCCTTAGGTCAGGCCCCACAAATACACGGCACACTGGACATGTTTTCGGGATACTACCAAAGAATATTATATGCTACGCAATATTATTTGATACTACCCATACAAGAAGAATTAAAACAATATACGGCTTTTGTAGCGCAGGGTCATGGGGTATACGAGTTCAGTTTCTTAAGTTTTGGTACCAGTACCAACTGCGACAGACGGCAGGAGGCGCCGGGCGCCCACCACGTGTCGCAGGTTGCGTAGCTCAGATAGGTAATTGAGAGAGATGAATAGAAACACTCGGTTGTCTTCTATCAGAAGACGTACCTAGCGGGCCTTGTGGTAAGTATGTAAGATGTTTAGATATGCACATAGACACCGGGGTTTATAATTCTCGAAAATATATAAAGCAGTAGAGAGAAAAATTGCCATAAGGGCGTTATAGACCAGGGCACTGAGCTAGATTCCCAAAAACTGGAAGAAAGTTAAGGTAGGGTTCATACTAAAAAGAGGGCGACGATCACAAGAGGTACCAAGGTCTAACCGTCCCATTTTAACCTCCTTTTTTTCTTAAAATGATGAAAAAGATTATAGATAGACACGTCAGAAGCAAATTCCTTTCTAATGCAAAACAATTCGCATTCCAACTATCAAAATCTACCACCCATGCTCTTCAAAGTTTCGTCCGCGATATAGAGAAGGCACTGGCTGAAAAAGAAGTGGCGCTGTGTGCATTGCTAGATATAGAGGGTGCATTTGCCAACACCTCACATGAATCCATTCAGCGTGCCACAACCCCCAGAGGAGTGGAACCAAAGACGACACGATGAATAAAATCCATGCTAACCAGCCGTGAAGTCACCGCGACCACTGAAGAAACAACCATCACAGTCAAAGTAATAAGGGTATGCCCCCATGGAGGGGTCCTATCGCACATGCTTTGGTCTCTGGTTGTTGACGATCTACTGCTAAGACTGACTGAAGCAGGCTTTGAAGTCCAATGTTACGCAGATGACCTAGTGTTAATAATACGAGGTAAGCATGACAACGCTCTCACAGAACGTATGCAAAGTGCACCTTGTCCTTTTCAGGACATGGTGTGCACAAGAAAGACTAAATGTCAACCTAACCAAAACTAGTTATCCCGTTCACAAAAAGAAGAATGCTGAACCCTAAACCAACTTTGAGAGGGACAATGGTAGAGCTTTCAAAAGACGTTAAGCATCTTGGCATCGTTCTTGACTAGAAGCTAACCTGGAACCCACACCTGGCAAGAACTATCTAAAAAGCAACATCATCGCTCTGGGCCTGCCGACGACTCTTTGGTAAAACATGGGGTGGTCCTATATCACTGTTGTAAAGCCTATTATAACCTACATCTGCTTGGTGTAGTGGGTAAAAACCTTGGAAAATAAAAATACTGCTGAGGCTAACAAGAGTCAAAGACTTGCCTGTTAGGGTATAACAGGAGCTATGAAAACGTGCCACATAGCAGCTCTGGAAACCCTACTTGCCCTCCTTCCGCTGTACACATGCACAGAAAAGGAGGCCTGGATCAGTGCGCATAGAGTCACTCAGACACGAAAACTAAAGTCAGGAAACCTGACTGGCCACCTTAAAATTCTGAAAGACATCCAGATAGAGGCAATTACCAAACCAACCGATACAACAGAAACAAAACTCCATTTTGATGTCCCCTTTGATGCGGTTATCGACGACCGCAATACTACAGGGGAAAGACTAAAACAACTAGTGAGAAGATCACTTATCTGGTACACAAATGGATCAAAGATGAAAGAAGGAGTGGGATCCGGAGTTTACGAACCTAGACTGCCTTTTGCGGACTTGAACCATTCTGTGGCATCACCAGAGGGCACGTAATGATTGAACTCAGAAATTGGGGGAAAATGCGGAAAGAGACACATTGGACCAATGCACCTGGGCAGAGACAGGCCAAAACACTCATCTCTCACTCGCCTAACTGCACAAAAAAGCTTTTCAAGCTACAAAAAGAAATAAGATAAAACTGGTCGCAGACCTTCTCATTGGACATGGCCCCTGGAGGTATCAACTCAAGAAAAACCACTGATGAACAATACAGAATCTGCCAAACTATAGCTGAAACATCAGAGCATCTACCCTGCAAATGTCAGGCACTGACTCGTCAAAGGTTGAGGCATCTCGAAAATGCACTTGTGGCACCTGGAAATCTACAAAAGCTCAACCCTCGAAATATTGAGGTTCTCGAAAGCATAGAAGGGTCTACACAAAATACCAATTGTGGTCGACGCGTTGAAGGGCAATTCTTGCCGAGCGACCCCTCTACCATACCATACCCTACCATACCACAGACCAGTTCCCCAGAATAATTTATCTTATGTCTAATTCACTTTTAACTACTTTAATAATTTAACTAGCACTTCCCTTTATGGCGTTATTATTTTAAAGAGATTCACTTTTTAGGATGTTAATTGCCTGACAGGTTAGGCATTGGAGACCAAAGGGTGCCGGTGTAGGCTGCTGTGCATTTTTTATACCAAAATTTGACCCCCAATTTGATTTTTGTTTTGAATCAACAGGTTAAATCATAACAATTTATAATTGAGATTTAATGTTTAGTTCAAATTTTCCGTGATTTTATATTACTAGGAATGCTTTTTAACAATATTTATTGCATAAATATAAAATTTTTCCTTGTGTTTACTTGCTACTCACCTTCTTCTACCGTCTTTTCCTCATGCTTTATGCGCTTTGTAGTGAATGTATGTGGTACTTTTCTGCTATCGTTGTCGTCATCGTTCCGAATTGGCGTGCTGCGTCGCACATCGTCGGCGCTGTTTGCGCAGTAGGGACGTTCTTCCGGGCATTCACACTTGCCGACGACGCACTTATTTGGTTGTTGTTCAGAACTGAAACTATGGCGTAGGCGGCCTATGAATGTTCCATCTGAATCATCTGGAAAAAGGACGATTACACTTAAAGTTCTCCAGTTTTCGATCAAGTGTAACCTGCGCGTTCTAACGGGATTGTATTGTCGATGCATGTTTCACAAAAATATATCATTCTAGTTAGAGCAATGTGATTTGTTTTCATAAAATATAGAGGGTGTTTATTTTTTATAGCTGACTTGAGAATATCGAAATTGTGATGCATCTGAGACGGTTTAGATGGCACTAAAATAATCTAATATTTATGATATACAAATAAAACAATTTTCATGAAAATAGGCTTTTTATTAACATGTATAATGCCCATAATAAAAGCAAATAATAGCTAAACAAACATCTTATACATACAACATAAACCTATAATAACTAAGTACAAAAGTATCTAACGAATCCAGCAATAGTTATTCTTATAAAATCTAAATTTTTTCTAACGCATTAAGATTTGGATTCCATGAAAATTTAAATCGGTAAAATAGGATAGGACAAGACCTATATTTCTATTTTTTATACAGGGTTTTCCGTATATTTTGGAACACCCCTAGCGCTTTTATTATAAAGCTGTCATTTTTCTCAGTGAATTTTAAAGATACAGTTATCAAACCTGGTATATTCGGAATTAGTAACGGACTACCCAATAAATTAACTATATACAACGCGATCCATTTAAAGAATTTAAAGTTGATATTTTTTGACAGCTTTAGTAATTTTAAGTTTTTCTTGCTCTGTAAATAAAAACGGTAGGAGTGCTCCAAAATATACGGAAAAACCCTGTACTTATTATAGTATAAAAAAATAAAATTTAGCGTAGAAGTAATAAGACAGCATGTAGAATCAAACCACCATATTGTTAAGTATACTCTCTTTACATATTGATGTACTGAAGGGCATAATTGAAGCCGTTATTTATTGGACATCGGTCCTCGGCTGTTCCAAATAGTTGTTATTACCGCCAAAATATCGGCGCAAAATTGTATCCCATAGCGTGTAGAACAAGAAATACACGAGTGCCCACCAAAGAACATAAATATTATTGTTGAAGTAGAGAGACGTGCATGTCACTACCACCAGTATAATCACAGGTGTCTGGAAAAGCTGCCAACCATCACCTGAAAAATAAAACACTATATTGCAGAACAAGAACTGATTGAGAGAAATAGATAATAGACGTTTATACAAGGACACTCAATCAAATGTATGGAAACTATCAGGTATCACTACAACCGCTTATCAGATTTGAATGAAGTTTTAGATGAGCGTAACTTAACGAAGTACCGCGGATTCAAAAATGATACAGTGAGTATTGCCACGTTTGTACTTTTGTCGCGAAATATTGGAATTTTTTTTTAAATGCAACGCAATGCAATTCATTCGCAATTCATTCAGATTTATTGTGGGATAATTACTACAATTTAATTATTACAAACCAAAAACTCATTTAAAATGAAAAAATATATGTTTCAGTAAATGTTCCCTGTGCAGCTTGATAATGGTTAAAACTATTTTGAAATTCTCTTATTTCATTTAAAAGCCATTCTTGCTTGATATTCTTCACAGAAACTTATTTTATTTTTGTTTTTGAGTCATCTAAATTCGTTTGTTTATACGTGCATAGTACTGTTTTCAAATGGCCCCAAACGAAAACAAATCCAACGGATGTAGGTCCGGCGACCTTAGCAACCATTCCATAGCTTTCCTTCTTCCTATCCAACATAATGCTGTGCATGGTGGCTCGAATTCGAGTTTATCTATGAGGAACTTGAAAACCGTACAGTGTTGGTCAAAATAGCGCAAAATTGCGCATTTAGGTTCCTAACAATCTGCCGTTTAGAAAGATTTCAAATTCCTAGTTATTCCTGTGATATTCGGAAATCCAAAATTTTGAAAAATCGTTTTATCTTTTTCATGGGATCATTTGAAATCAATTTCAAATTGAATTGCACTTTTGCATTGCCACTTTTTCCGCTCAATCCAATGGTGATATCCAGCATGGAATCCGACGATTCATCTTCAAGGGGTCATCATTAACTTCCATTTTTTTAATACAAACTCTAATTTTTTATCGTTTTTCAGATGATATTGGCGTTATTAATATGAATATATCTTTTAATTTTTTTTTTATATTTTTCTTTTAATTGTTTTCAATTATTTATTTTTCTTTGGGGTAAAATGAACGAAAGGCTCCCATTTTCCACTTAACAAAAAAACAAAATAAAATATTTTTATTGTCTGAAGTCTAATTGACAGCAAAAATTTCATTAAACAATAGCTGGTTAGGGATATGTGCAGCTTTCTTAGGAAGCGTTTGCCATTTAGAGACCCCATAGTAAAGGCCACCGTGACAAATGACCGCCAAAGTCGCCGGATCTAAATCCGTAGATTTTTTTTTGTTTGCGGACATTTGAAATCAGTAGTGTACATATAGGCATTAACCGACGAATTTAGAAAACTTGAGAAATAAAATAAATATTGCCACAAAAAATATAAAGTAAAAATGGCTTTTAAATGCAGTAAGAGAATTTCGAAAATGTAAGATCATTGTCAAATTGCACAGGGATGAAATTATGGACTTGAACATTTACTTAAAAAATAATTTGTTTTTATTGCTTCATTTTAAATTTGTTTGCATACTTATCCCACAATAAATCAAAATAAATAATAATTAATTGTAATAAAAACTTATTACATCTTTCGATCTTACTGTACAGCAGTACTTTGTCATGCCCTCAGAATAAATTTATATTGTTACTCTGAGGTAAAGCCTATGTACTAAATTTTATTAAAATCTCACTAACAGTGGCGTAGTCAAGTTTTGGGGGTTAGTGGTGGATCAAAAGGGCATAGTCGCAAATTTATTAGGGCTGGTTTGGGGCTTTGAAGGGGTACTATGTCACAGGCGAAAATTTGTGTATTTCCATTTAGTCAATATTAACGTGCTTCACATATCAGGAACATAATAAAAACTATGTTACTTCAATTTCATTATGTATGGGCGCCACGATGATCAATAAGAATGGGGGAAACAATCACTCTCTCGGTTTTTTCCCTGGCTACAGTGTTGGTTAATAGAAGTAAAATAACAATTAAAATGGCAAATAGGAATAATAATTTATTAACTTTTAAAAATTTGGGTACGGACTCTTTATAGACATCCAAATACAGATCAAAAGAGTTCACACCTCTCAGGAGGGTGCTTCATCTGCTTTTACATCAGAAACTACCCCGTTACGTAACCTGTGCTTGTTTTCTGATTGTTCTCAAAAACTGTTACTCTGGCGAGGAAAATGAGTAGGATCTAAAATATTCAGCATAAAATTGTGTCCTATAAACTTTTTCTATCATTAACTTTACTCTCACAAAACAGATTTTTCTACACAAATCTGGCTATAAGGAC
>MU190412.1:2632-43219 GCA_016904865.1 Pissodes strobi
AATTCAGCATTAAATAGTACGAAAATATTAATAAATAATGAATTTTTATGTTGCCCATCAAGTTCATTTAAAACTAATGTTTGTCTTTTAAATATACCAGTCAATAATTATCTAGTTAATATAAAATGAAAATTAATATTATGGGTTGAATTTACATAAATACAGCAGTAGAATATATTATTTAAAATTTTTAAATAATTTCAAATATGCAGTTCAATATTTTAAGATCGGTCGCTTCGTACGGTGGAATAAGGTGAAATATTTGTATTTGTATCGTATTGTGTCGGTGCAAATTTTTTTGAGATGTGATTCTAGTGGAAGGTAGGACAGGATTTTTAAAACCTATCTTGTACCGACTACCAGTGTGAGAGGTTGTGAGAAGGTAGGGCTTGACTTTTTTTTAATTTTTTTGCGTTAGCTGATTTTTAATTCAAGTTTTCTATACCGAAAAGTCTGTAGGCAGAATAAAGCTGCTAAGCGTGCGAATCTCTTATATCTGCCTATTATCGCTTCACATACCACCTTGTCTTTTGCCGTGTGTTTGTTGAATAAGCTCGTGAATATCTGATATCTGTCTACTATCGTTTCACACATACCACGTTGTCTTTTGCCGTGAGTATGTTTTTGTCTGTAGGGCATATGTGGGATAGTGGGTTTTTTGGAGCTTAAGGCTCTTAGAGGAAAAAAAAGGACTTGATCCTACAAGAGCAGGGTTATTGAATTTCGGTTTTAGTTTAGCAACCCAACTAAAGAATCAATCAAAGTGGCCTGTAGGGTTCACATTATTTAGGTTCTAGTTAGAGGAAACATTTTTAGAAATTAGTAACCAAAACTGTCTGTAGTGTGGGAAACTCAGTCTAATTTTCTCTGGTATCGTTATCGGATGTTATGAGTTATATGGGGAATCGGAGTTAAGATTAGTTAGTTATTGTTCGGCCTATAGAAGCATTTTATCGTCCCTTTGTTATTTAAAGAGCACCTTCTCAAGCCGTTCTCAACACTGGTGGGTACAAGATCATAATTGTTTGTTTGTTTTATTTCTCTATTTCTGTTTAAATTTGTCATTACCTTTATTTTTGAATGAAACTGATTTTTGAGTCAGAAAATAGCTTTCAGGCAATAATTTAATTGAATAATTGTAATTACCTCTATTTTGAATTGAATTTTTGAGTTAGAAAAGTAGTTTTCAGGCAAAGATTGCATTTTGATTATCTGTTTAAATTTACCGATTTCACTTTTGTTCATACCTGATTACTGTAATTGTTTTTTTATTGAAATATTGTTCATCACAAGCTTTCTCAGCTTAAATAGCTATTTATTTTATTTATTATTTTTAATCAGTTCACTATTTAATTTAAAACCATAATTATTGTCTACATTCTAAACAATTCTGTGCAAATTGGTGGAGGCATATTTAATTAAATTAAATTAAATTCTTCCTTCAGCATGTTTTGGCATTTTTCAGCATTGTTAATTGAGAAGAATTATTTTTAGCTATCGCTTGCCAATCTCTATATTAAAAACCAAAGCTAAGACAAGCAACGCTCTCCGCCAAATTGAAACAGAGTTGATAACAATATTCTTGGTGAGCTCTTTAACTTCCTTGTACTGGTTTTTTTTTCATGCTATTGAGTCCACACGCACTCGGCCTACTAGGACAGCTTCCAGTGACGTCACAGGACAGATCCTAGGCACTACAGCAATTTCCAGTAGCCCTCTCCAGGAAGCTCGGAGGAACCATAAGGTGATTAAAGTGCAGTTATCGCCAAGATAATTCAACAGAATTAACCCTTATTTTTGTTAGAAGGAAATAGAATAAAAATTGTTTATTTGAAATTTCTAATCTTTTATTTTGCGCTTTTAACCACTACTGCACTCGAAAAAAACTTTAATAAGCATGCTCCTTATCCATACACCCTGAGCTATCTTTCAGTTTAAATTTTTAGTAAATTAAAGTAATAATTTAAAGAAAAGTGCATTTTTAGTTTATAGTCACAAAGTGGCTTTTTATTTCAATTAATATAGTAATTATATTAAGGCAATTGAAATTATATCTTAACAAATCAAAGTTTATCTTAACAATTGGCATTTATTGTAACAAAATTAAGCAATTGCAATTTCTTGTAGCAAATTCAATTTTCTTGTAACAAATTAAATAATTGTATTTTATTTTAAATAAATTAATGTGCCTAACACTAGGACCGTACTTGACTTAACCTTTTTGTACTACATACATCTACCTTAATGTTATGCTATTATCGTAAGTCACATAATTACTTGCCGCATCTATCTTATTAACTTGCTAATAACTGACTTTAGTTCAAATACTATATCATACCGATCTCTCTGTAATGTCAAAATTTAATTTAGTAATTCTAGAAGGCAGTAATATTTTTTTGTAGCTAGTTATGAAAATCAATTGATTTATTTTTTCCTTACTGTAATTTTCATACCTGATATTATCTCGAGTGGAGAATTTACTATGTTGATGTTATCAGAACTACTTGATTCACTTTTACTGTAATGAGATTTATCGAATATACCTTTACCGAACTGTCGGTCATTTCTTATCGTATATCATATCCCCTGTCGTTATGGTTAACCGTAATTGAGACCTTTGTATTCGTTTCCGTTTTACAGTGGCGTAGGGCCATCAAACCAAAAATATACTTTCAGACTCTCTTTCGTTAATATTTTTAATAACCATAAACATTTGGTGCCATAGAACTAAATAAAATTAGATTAATGCACCACAAAACTAAAAATAAGTAATGAACGCTAACAGCACACATCCTTAATTTTAGGATAAATTACGCCAATGACCGCACTGCTTTGATTGTTTAACATTGAAATGTCATAAAAAAATAAAAAATTTTATTTCCAATAACAATAAATTATTTTAAAATTTTAAATGTGAAATGTAACTCCAGAATTTTAATTTTTTGGGGTCTAGAACAACCAGGATGCATAACTAACCTTCTCTTTTAAATATCGTGTATGTAAAAAAGATTTATTTGCATTTAGAATTCTCAAAAACTGTGACAGTGTTTACAGATTGCGAGGAATACCTAAATTATGAGTCGTACGCGGCGGCCTGTGGTTATTTATTTAATAAACTTGAAACTACAAAAGCTCCACTGTACATAGCTAATAAAGCTGCCGTTTGTTCTTCGTCGTCAGACATGGCAGGGCTATTCTTTTATTTTCTTGCTTTCGCAACCACGATTATTATGTCGCACTTCTTCACTCAGTTCTGAACTGAGCCGAAAAACAAATCCAAAAGTGGCCCTGCTTAAATTAAAATAATTCGTCGCTGGCTCGTGGCATGCGCGTATCTCCTGATGGATCCGGGATACTCGCGGTAGGCTCGCGTCGGGCTCGCTGCTACAAAAAAGTTGCCGCGAGCCACGAATTTCTATGAATAGGCTTGGCTCGCGCGCGGCTCAGGCGCGTCTCGCCATATTTATACACACCTTTACGCTTACTGGCGTTTTCGTTTTGGTCCGGACTAGAGGTTTCTTGCAGTTTCCTTTTTTTGTCCGATTCCGTTACGGTTAACGTTTTCGCCAAAGGTACTTTTTGCAAGATTACTTCGTTGCTTCTACCTGAACTAGCAGAGGTGGTGGGTTTGTCCTGCAGAAGATGGATTTGGGTAGATTCTTCGGTATCAGCAAAATCGTCGTATGTATAACTTATACCATCAACCATCAATAGATTTCCTTTTAAATAGGCTTCTTTATTTTGCGCCCTCGCCTCCTTTAGTTTTCCTTCTAAAACTTTCTTTCTGGCTCTTTCTTCTCTTGTAAGGTCCTCGTTAACATAAATAGAAGAGCCTTTAAGAAGCTTTCGATTTTTTAAACACTCGTTTCTTTTAATTCCAGAAAGAAAAGACACTAGAATTGGCCTATTTGTTCCAGGTGCCTGTTTTCCCAGGCGGAAACATTCAGAAATGTCTACTACATTAAGACTTACTCCCAATTTGTTTTTGGCAAGATCTACGACTTTATTTATAGGATCTTCGTTTTCTGTTTCTGGTATCCCATTAATAAATAGATTTTTTTTCTTTATCACCCTCTCGACTGCAAGTAAGCGGTTCTTTAAGACGGCACTCTCCTCTTCCAAGAACTGAACCTTATTTCCCAAAGAAGTAATTTCTTTGTTGACCTTCTTATTAAGACTGTCTATATCCAACTGGACTTTATCAATCTTAGTAGCAATATTATCGTTGACGTTATTTATTCATTTGTAAAGGTCCCCTAATGTTATTTGTTCTCCCATACTACGTTAATCTTTAAAGAGAATAACAAATGTTTGGCAACGTTGCAGCTTTTGAACAATAAAAATAAACAGTAGGCTATATTGTGTGTGTGAATAAACAGTTGCTATGATTTCAATTTTTGTTCTAATAATGACAGAAAGAGGATTTTTTTTTGACTTACCTCTTTCTTAGGAACTTAATCTTACTGTTTAATTCACTTTACACTAATTTTATAAATTCACAAAGGGTTATTTTAAGGTTTTTATGAGAGACTATCGAAGATCAACCTTTTGCCCACGTTGCCACTACACTGCTGCAATTTATTTTCAGGCTTCTCAATAATCTTAGATAGGGTATTTTTCTAAATATTACCACCCTAATTTCAATGCTTAAAAATCACTGATATATTCATACTAGAAAATTTGGTGGCGCCTTCGCCCAACTATCATCAACTCTACGACCCACACCTATAAATATTAACACCGCTGAGTTAACCAGGCATATAGACCGGTTGTTAAGCAATTAACTAATCGTGTTACAACACATATCAAAATCATGCTCTTTTAAAGTATTTATAAATTCAGGTTTATCAACTCGAAATTTATTATGTAAAATTATTTTGGTACTTAGTTTCTTTTTGTTGCTTCACAAATATTATAAATATTTGTTTATCCTTGCTCAAAAACACTTAAGCAGATATTGTATTACGCTCCTTCGTCGTACTTACTTGGGGCATGGGGTTTCATAAAATTATTTTCTATAGGAAACCAACTGACTTAAATTTTGCCATTATTCTGGATTATTCTGGATACAGTTGTATGCTGATTATTTTGTCCTGGATGAGGTTCATTAAACTGTTACTCGTCAGTGCGGTGTATTCTCGCCACATATTAAAAAACAATTTCAATTCTCTCTTGCATAGTGTGCATTTAATGAAAAATATGACAATTAAACAAATAGCTCCACATCAACCTAAACATTGTTTTTATTTGTTATACTTTGCTTAAAAATTCGTCAATGTTACAGTCTTTCACTGGTTTGGTGTAAAAATAAATTTCCGATAAATGAAAGTAGCAAACTTATTGCGGCATTAGCGGAATTATTAAAAGTGTTTCCAACCATCAAGATGTATTCTTTATTTAAACAATTAAGTTAGTTAAATGTTACTATTAAAACCTAAAAAGTTATGATAACATTGTACCACTGGAGCCGAAAAAAGAGTAATTTCTTTTATTTTCTTCTTTTTTGCTTTAACGAAGATTATGGACCGAGAATAAGCCTAAAATGAAAATTCAGGAAAGGTATTTAACGAGTAGGTAGATAATGAATTTAATAAAATCAGTAAATTCCATTTATTTCTCGAAATAAAGATGTTAACCCTCAAAAGTGATAAAAAAAATATTTTTACATAGGAAGCTGAAACTCAGCATATAGGCATAGAATTATAAGTTAAGCAACTTTGACAAATATAATGTTTAAATATTCCGACAATAAATAATATTTTTTAGACTGGTTTTTATAAAATTACAAATTTAGAAGCAAAATTAGGGGCCAAAACCTAATTTGACTTCATTCAGCTTGTTGGGAAAACAACCCAAAATATTTATTAACTTATCGTTTTTCACCGTATAGTTTGGTGATAACACCCTGTATGTCCGTAGTGTGATTGAGCCATCTTTAAAACCCAAATAAATTTATTTCACTCCAGGTACACAGTAATTTGTGCATTTAAAGCCATTGTATTTCAGTTACTCCTTAGTCCGAACCTGGATTGTCGCTAGAATAGATTCCATTATGTGCAAAAATCGCTGGAAAGCAAGTTGTCACTCCGTCAAGGAAAACGTCATTAATCGTTCTCAATTTAATATATCTTTGTCAAATAAAAAAAAACGTTTCTACCCTCTCAAATGCATCCGCGTCCGCACAATTACCGCTCTATTCTTCCTCCGCGCCGGTAGGAAAAATTAGATTTTAGTGCCTTACAAACACTCAATCGTGAAGCATCGATTCAGTCATCGCCCTGCTTGAATTTGGCCCCACAAACATCTACCTAGTCCTAGCCCTGTTTGACGCGAGGATATTTAGTAATTTTTCTCATAACATCTACCAAGTCGTAGCTGTGTTTTCAGGTTAGGTTAGTAACATTTAGTTGAAGAAGTCGAAGAAAAGGAGTGAAGTATCGTTCACTCATAAATTATCTGCCTAGTCGTAGCTCTATTTTCTCATTTTGTTTGCACACATATTTAGAAAATATCTGCTGTTCTCTGTTCTCCTTGTCCAAGCTTGGATAAGGAACTCTTTTGAGCGTTTTCACGCATTTTCTCGAGACAATACAACTCGTAGCGTCTCTCCTGTTGAAGATAGAAGAAGGTAAAATGGCGGTTGGAAACTTGTAGTTAGACAAATCTGTTCCTATACTCAAGAGTCGACTTAAATATTCGAAATCTTATATCTCTGGTGAAGTTAAATTGAGAGAATTGTAGAAGAAGGAAAGTAACAAGGTATTTAGTGTGAACAGAATGACAGTCAGTGGAAATTTTGAACTAAAGAAAGTTTGATTAAATTCAGTAAAGAAAGAGTTCGGGTTAAATTAAATTATCAAGAAGTTTTGTTTAGACATTTAGGAATAGTTGACCTCATGTACAGTATTTAGTTTTATGTGTGAATGGATGAAGGCTTGAAAGTAGTTAGAAAACATTTTTAATGCAAATTAAAATCTTGCATTATTAAAGTACCTAATACCTAAAATACATGTTTCAATTCACACCCTATGAATACAACCCCACCAACCTATTTTTGATACAGTCCACTAATTAAGGGGGTTTATCAGTGAAACGAGATTCCGACGGCGTGCCTTTCTAGCAAAGGCAAGCTATTCTTCGATCTCTGTCTAGGCACCGCCCACCGACTCGATTTAAGTTGTGCGAAAACAACACTGCATTTTACGTTACGTCGCGTCGCCGGACTGCCACGTGACCACGTCGCAGTCACCGTTGGACCGTCGATAAGCACATTACGTGTGCTTCGAGACGGACAGCATCAGCAGTCAGGCAAAATATGACAAAATCTCTCGGGAGAACGGGAAGAGCTACTGTGTTGAAATTTTTATGGTAGTTGCGCCTCATGGGGGGGGGGCTACCCTTGACCATATGTGGGACCGGGGCTCTAATTTAAGGGGGGGTTTGGGAAAAACCACGTTGCACCCCCACCTCCCCGGAAACCCAAAAGAATGGGAAGAAATGGAAAAAAAGTAAAACATTGTTCGGAAACTTAATAAAAGTGTTATAAAACGAAGAAAAAAATAATAAAAAAAAAGAAAAGTTAGAGACACGCGGTTTCAGGCGAAAGTATTCAGCTACGAGGTCGGGATGGCAAAATGCAAAGAGTTCAAGACGGGGATGGCAAAATGGAAAGAAAAGAAATGATGTATAAAAAAAGCAAAAAAAAATAAAAAAAAGTGTTGAAACGGGAGCAAAAGTCGGGGAAAAGAGCTTAAAAAAATAATAAAAACTTAATTTCCAATATCTCTTTCAGAGGTTTCACTTTAGTTGTGTGTTTATAAAGCTGACACATATTTTTTTTCATGATTTTACTTTTATAATTTAGATAAGGATGCTTATAAAAACCAGTTCTCTTGAAATTTGTCAGTCATTTATAAGAAAGAAAAATAAGAAATTTGTAATGATAGGTTTTTAATATAATTATAAAAATTGTGCATTTCAAATAAGAAATGGTACCATCATGTCTTTACAAATAATCTAAAAATACCTACCTATTATAATATAAATCCATATAAAAAATATTTAATTATCTCGATGGGGGTTTCTAATTTTTAGACCTCTTGCAAATATAGGATCAAGAATTTCTGGAAGAAGGCATTTAATGTATTAAATAACGTAAAAAGACATTGAAATTTGCAGAATTAATATACAAACCTATTTACAAAAAAAAAATGCATAATAATATGTCGTAGGCTTTGAATGTAAGCATAATACGGAAGGGATAAAATTTTTTATGGAGAATTGGGATATCTTGGCTTACTCCCTATGTGTCATAGTTCGTTCATATATTATGGCTTGCGTAATAAATGATGAGAAAATGGAATCTATGTTTATAAAATATATAAAGCTATCTAAAAACAAAATATAGAACATACTTTTTTATTACGCATGCATCATAATCAACGATTATCGCACGCTGTAGCGTGCATAAAATGATGTTTATGGTGCGCCTACTTTTTTAAAGGTTGCTATAGAAACATTTGATCATGTCAAATGTGACAGATTAATATATTCGTCAATATATCCCTTAAATTTAATATTTAAAACATTTTTGAGATTACGAAGCATTCGTAATAAAAAATAGCGTATGATATACGTGTATAAGAGGCCTTTAAAGCCCTTGCGACTTACAAAACACTCCGCTGCGCGTCGTGTTTTGAAATATGTCGCGCGTGCTTTAAAGGCCCTCTTATACACTTATATCATAATATACTATTATATTTAAGCACATATAGATATAGAAGGTAGTTTGTGGATGTTCCTTTATTTTTCTCCTGTTGTAGTTACCCTCCGATTCGGGCTCCCCTGTGTTTGTCTATAAACTAAATGTCCTGCATTGGCTCCAAGACGAGAACCGAGTGTCCCTGACTAAAATCCCTTGTGACAATGTTCAATGTTGTATTTTTAGTTGTTTAATTCGAAAAAAAAACATTTTTTTTTAAGTCATGGGCGGACACTTTCTTTTATCAATAATATTCGGTATGATACCCTCCGGGGCCCCACTAGACTTTATATATTTAATCTTATTAAGGCTAAATAAGCCCCTTATTATTACAGATAACACTACTAAATTTCAACAAAATCGTTAAAAGGATATTTAAGATATTAATTAAAAAAACGATTTTTTTAAAGTTTGACATCCTGTATCTGGGAAACTATGCATTTTCGGACCCAGGTTCATATGAGAAAAGTTAATATTTTCTTATGTAGAATCTCTCCTGAAATTATTCTAACGGTATTTTCGGACACCCTGCATATCGTTGAATTCATCTTTTACTGGTTTATTTAGAAATATGTAAGAAAAAAGGGCATTCTGTTTAAAAAAATTACCTTAATTTGACCCCCTTGTATAAAATAGGGTGACAATTAAAACACTACAAACAATAAAAGATCGTTTAACTAGAAACATCTTTTGTATTTTTAATTTTTTTTGCAACACTCATAGATTTCGAGTTAAGGTATGGGCTCAACTTAAAGCGGCCACCCTGTACATTATTCACCAAACAAAATCAAAAGTTGTTGTATTTAGTAGTCTGTTAAAACAAAACTTACGTTGATGCCATTAGTTTTGCTGACTTCCTTTGTTCTCTTGATCTTCTAGCGATCAACATTTTTTGACAAATACTACTGTTTTTGGAATCAGGTCGCTTTTTTCCCCATATTGATACAAAAACAATAAAACAAAGTAAGAATAATCGAGATAGAAAGGTGCAAACCATTTTGCTCTATCTTGGTCAATGGCCGATTTTCAACTGTCAATATTTCGAGAACAGTTGGAGATAGGTGTAGAACATTTTTCATTAAATGTGTCTAGAATTTAATGTAGAATCTAAATGTGTAATAATATGCAGGGCATTCCATTAAAAAAAGTCAATAAACGAATGCCAGGTTTTTATGAAGCACCCTGTATAATTGAAAATATTTTACGATATGCGACACGACATATCCTACAATTTTTGTATTTAACATTTTTTTATCTCTGTAAATAGGGAGATACGGGACAGTCACACTAATGGACCACCATGTCGGTATTTTCCCCTTTATTATTATTATTCCTTGAAAATAGTCATTATTTATCTATAGGTAATAATAATTGATGTAGATACCTTTTTCCAAATATATAGGCTCGTAACCTGCCTAAAGTGTTTAGAACACCTTTTTATATTTTATGTTATAGTCTTTACGAAGTTAATTGAAACAGTTGGGGCTCTTAATAATTTCTAATTATTTTGTGTAGGCGCTCGCCGGCAACTGAGAACAGACTATGCCGACATTAAATTAAGAGTCCCAACTTTTTCAATTGACTTCGTAAAGACGATACCTACGTCTAGACTAGGTAGAAGCGAGTCGATTGTTTATCTTATCCTTCGTATTTTTTTGAATCCTACAGTAATATTTGTATTATCATTCAAATTTTGAATCTCGAGTGTGCGGGTCGTTCTGTAACTTGTGATTTATTGTGTTTTGGTTCTATCAGTGCTTTGTTTTATTGTTTTTGTATCAATATGGGGAAAAAAAGCGACCTGATTCCAAAAACAGTAGTATTTGTCAAAAAATGTTGATCGCTAGAAGATCAAGAGAACAAAAGAAGTCAGCAAAAATATTGACAGTTGAAAATCGGCCATTTACCAAGTTTGACAGCCTGTAAACTCTAAACGGCTAAGGATAGAGCAAAATGGTTTGTACTTTCCTATCTTGGTTTTTCATAAGCTATTGTTTGACACTAACTTTTTATTTACCACAGGTAAATTTAACCTCTGAGTAAATAAATACAAAGTTAGCGTTAAACGATAGCTTATGAAAAATCGAGATAGAAAGGTGCAAACCATTTTGCTCTATTTTTACTCGTTTAGATTGGACAGGACTAGACAAGGCTAATTTTTGACTTTCTCTGTACTTTTACAAAAAAAAACTGAAATAGCCATCTTATGTAATTTTTTCCCGCGAATTCGTATATGTTCAGCAAGAAACAATTGAACATCAAATAAAAGTGCTAGGGGTCACTTTGATATATTTTTAAATGGGATGCCATGTATATTATTGCATATTTGGATTGTACGAAAAAGCCTAGACATATCTCATGAATAATGTCCTATACCTATCTCTAACGGTTTTTGAAATATTGACAGTTGAAAATCGACCATTTACCAAGTTTGACAGCTTGTAAAATCTAAAGGGCTAAAGATAGAACAAAACGGTTTGCACTTTCCGATAATGGTTTTTCATAAGCTATCGTATGACACTAACTTTAGATTTAACCAGATGTTAAAAAATCCCGGATAAATTTATCCTCTGGTTAAATAAAAAGTAAGTTATACGAGAGCTTATGAAAAACCAATACAGGAAAGTGCAAACCGTTTTGTTCTATCTATAGCCGTTTAGATTTTACAAGCTGTCAAGCTTGGTAATTGGTCGATTTTCAACTGTCAATATTTCAAAAACCGTTAGAGATAAGACATTATTCATGAAATATGTCTAGCCTTTTTCGCACAATCCAAATATGCAATAATATACATGGCATCCCATTTAAAAAATATATCAAAGTGACCTTTAGTTCAATTGGTTTTTGCTGAACATATCCGAATTCGCGGGAGAAAATTACATAAGATGGTTATTTCGGTTTTTTTTTTATAAAATTACAGGGAAAGTAAATAAATCGCCTTGTCTAGTCCTCGTTGGATAACCCTGTACAGCCTGTCAAACATGGTAGTTGGCCGATTTTCAACTGTCAATATTTCGAAAAACTTGGGAATAGATATAGGGCATTATTCACGAAATGTGTCTAGAATTTCATGCAGAATCTAAATGTGCAATAATATACATTCCATTAAAAAAACTCAAAAAACGAACGACAGGATTTTATAAAGCACCCTGTATAATTGAAAATATTTTCACAATATTTACCACAACATATCTTACAATTTTTGTATTTAACATTTTTTTATCTCTGTACGGGTCTTTGTTACACTAATGCGCCACCTATATCTGTGGAAAGTTTGTGAAGCGGCTACAATATCATTTAGAACAGTCTACAAAATAAATAATAATCCCAAATATTATATTTCTGAAAACTGGTTTCGTCCAGCGAGCGTCGCCCGACCGGCTCAGGTTGTAAACAACAGACACACACCACGTGGCCTCGCGCCGATGCCAGCTTTTACCAGAAGAAATAATTCTAAATAAATTCATGTGTTTGAGCGACAAGGGGGCGTGTCGAATCAGCGATTTTGTCTCAAAATCTTTATTCCAGGATTATGGACAAACTATTTGATCGAAAATTTTTTTTCTTTTATCAATATGTCTAGATTATGATCCACTAGGGTCGTACAGACTTATTTTTTCTGTTATTTTTTTCTTCTAATATATTAAAAGCTAAAATTAAGAAATTAAATTTTTTATCACTGTACTGCCCTAGATTCAGTAATTCTAAGCTAGTTTTATACTTGGCTAATTTTCTTTATTATGCATATTAACGAAGAAAATCGGGAACAAAAAAAATACTGCTGATGAATCCCCTTAAAGTGGTTAATTATAAAGTTAATTACCACCCCCTCCTTTGTGGTGATAAATGGTTTAAGAATTAATTGTTTATACCGATCACAGCTAATAAAAAATTCCATATGGTGCGCACTTTAATGGTATATCAAGAAAGCATAACCAGACAGAAACAAAGAACCTAAAAATTGTACGGGCTTAGTTCTTCTTCATTCTCTTTAGGACTTTAAAAACGCATTCAGAATCAAGTGGCAACTAAGAATCTCCGTCTGCTATGTAAACTGCAAATAATCGAAAAATAATTTATCAAGTTAATTATATAAATGTAAATCTCACAGATAATTTTACCGAAAATCATAAATTATTCTCCACTGACAGAACAATTCCCTATTTCAGCTGTAACCGAAGCGTCAGGTAATTTAGAGAACTATTTACAAGGACTATGACAGTCGTAAATCATATTTATGCCATATATATTTTGTTTCATAGCAACTCTCAACTAAAATAAACCATAAATGACTCGATTAAATAGTTTTTCTGGTGCAGCTTCTCCAAATATTTATTTGAAAATTATTTAATTACGCTACGATATTCGTAATTAATCATAATAGCAAAATATCAAAAGGTTTAATTAATTAACGTTTAGTTTATTCGAATGTAGCGTGATCGGTGGTCATAAACGTAAGCTTGACTAAAATAAATCTAAAAATTAATTAGTGTCCTAAATATTACTAAATGAACCACTGAAGAAAAATAATCGTAGTTATTTATAGAAAAAATTATGCTGCAGGAATAAATATCTTTACAAAGATTTTTTCATCTAAATAACTTTTTTTGGTACAATTTCCCACTCTATCTTCATCCGTTCCTGAATCTCTTTTAGATCTACTAAAATAAATTTAAAAATTAATTAGTGTCCCAAATATTACTGAATCACCACTTTTGTAACTAAAAGAAAAATAATGGTGTCATTTATAAACAAAATTATGCTGCATCACTCTATCTCCATCCGTTCCTGAATACAGTCCCCTTTTATCTCTTTCTGTGTCCTTATCTCATATATAATTTTTGCATATCGTCCTTCCACTATATTTACGACACTGCTCGAATGCCTAGATCTCTAAGATAGGGTTGATCCATCTAACGACATCTCTAGATGTGTAGCCAGCCTAATGCCACTTGTCCTTCACGATGAGTCCGCT
Source organism: Pissodes strobi (assembly GCA_016904865.1). Taxonomy (NCBI): domain Eukaryota; kingdom Metazoa; phylum Arthropoda; class Insecta; order Coleoptera; family Curculionidae; genus Pissodes; species Pissodes strobi. Next base: position 16,369 of record MU190412.1, read on the forward strand.
TCATCTGGGTTTCGTCCACGTGTTACGTAATTTGTGCCGCAGCATGATTTCCAACAGGACTAGTTGACATTACTTGAAACAATTTTCACTGCGAATTTTGGTACGGTTTCTGAACGATATTGTGAAACAGAAGAACATGGCTTTTGTATATGTTCCGCAATATAGTAATTGTTAGTAAAATTTCCGAACGCTGACGCTGCCCATATCAGTTGATTCGCGCACTTGAAGTACAGCAGTCGAGATTGATCTGAGTATTGTTTGGATGCATATTGAGTCTCCCCTTCTTTGAATTCTTCCAGCATGACGTTCTAATCACCTGGGAACCTGCTCTTTAAGACAATGTCGTCAGCAAACCTTGGATGACTTAGGTACTAATTCCATTATTAGTTTTTCTTTGGGTGGTTCCAATAAAGCGTTCTCTAGAGCCAATGTGGATAGCTTTGTGGACATCGTGTCCCTTTGTCTGATTCTATGTTCGAGTGAGATCTTGCCAGTTTGCCAGGTTTTCAGTCACGTTTGCCTGGAAGGTGGCATGCGCGTGGCATGTCTCAACAAGGCTAGATAATTGACACATAGTCAAAAGCATTCCAGGTCAACAATATCGTAGAAGCATTTTTAAATATCCCAATGAAATTTATTATCAAGAGCACCTTCAACCCAGTAGCAATGATCGCAATGGCATACAATGTCAAAGGCATCTCAAAGTCAAGCACCTCTACAAAAAATTCACAATGATTGCAAATATATAAACGGTCAAGTGGATAAAGCTTAGCTGAAAATTATGCGACCTGCCAATGTCAAGTGATTTCCGCACTTGAATTCCAGTTGTCGAGATTGATCTGAATATTGTTTGAATGCATCTTAAGTCTCACCTTTCATGACGTTTCCTTGAATTATTCGAGCATGATGTCCTTGTCACCTGGGAACTAGCTCCTCAAAACGATGCCGTCAGCAATCCTTGGCTTAGGTATTAAGTCTATTGTTAGTTTTTCCATTGGTATTCGGTATTCGAGTAAAATCTTGCCAGTATTTAGGCACGCGCATGTCATATGTGAGCACCTTCAGCACGTTAGCTATGATCGCAAGAACACAATGTCAAGGGAACCTAATGTCACGGTCATTTCAAGATCAAGGGTATATCAAGGTCAAGAACATCATCAATAAAAATCATAATTATTGCATACATATATAGTCACTTCGCTGACGACCAAGTGGTGATAGCACAGGACAAGGAAGATCTGGAATTTATGACAGTCAGGCTTCTCAAGAAGTATGAAGATTGAGGACTACAGGTAAACAAGGAAAAAAACAAATATTTGTGTATTGGAACAGCGTTAGAGGATTTGCACTTAAATGACAACGATGCCATAGGGTCGTGCAATAAATATCCATACCTTAGAACACAAATTGATAAAACAGAAGGTACAGAGAGTGAAATTGAACAAAGAATCATAAAGGGGAAAAGGTTATAGGCTGTCTTAACACAATACTATAGTCAAAACAAATCTCTTATGAAAGGAAACATCTTCTTTATAATTCCGTCTTCAAAAGTGTAGTAATGTATGGCTGTGAAACATGGCAAATGACAAAAGCTCTAGAGAGACGTCTTTTGGCTTTGAAGATGGATTTCTGGCGAAGAGCGTCCGGGAAATCAAGAATGGAAAGAATATCGAATGCCCGAATAAGAGAAATTATGAAGGTGGAACATACGATTGTTAACGACATTCAACAAAGGCAGTTAACATGGTATGGCCATGTGGAGAGGATGACAGATGAACGGCTCCCACAACTAATACAACTATGGTTACCTAACGAAAGACGACGCAGAGGTAGACTAAAAACCACATGGATGAGTGGAATACAAAGAGCAATGTCGGAGAGGTTTGCATCCAGGAGATTGGGAGGATAGAAAGTACTGGATGCTGGGAACCGGAAGGCGTAGGTCGTTATGAAACCGGATCTATGATGATTACATATATAGTCAGAAGTAACCAAAATCAAGTGAAAACGCAAAATCACGTGCTGTTAAAGGAGGGGGAGCAAGACAACCCATATTCGTCCGCTACTGAAGCACTTTTGTTAAATCTCTGAAAATAAAATGAAATAGAAAATAGGAGTTTTTGCCGGGATATACTTCTTTGAATTCAGTTTTTTTATTTCCTTATTGCCAAGGTCAAAGGCATCTCAAAGTTGGAGTTTGGAACTGTCGGCAAAATGCGCTACAATAACCCATGAATAAATGATTTCTTGAATGATCTACGGGGGGGTGGGGGGAGGGGTGTTAATGCACTGCGACCTGTACAGATCTATTGCGTCCCCCTTCCATGGTGCTTCCGTTGATGTGATTCTCAATCAGAGTACCTCATCCAGCTTCAGTGCTTTGATAAAAGCAAGTAGTCTGGATAGCTCTATGGATGAAAGTTTCTCCTGTTCAACGATGTAGCACCCGAAGCAGGCGATTCGCCTGTTCGCGACCGTCTCTCACTCCGTGAGGTGTTCCGGGGTTTCCTCCCCTCCTCACAGAACCGGCAACTGTCCTCGTCTTCAATTTTTATTCTCTCCGGGTGCCTTCTTAACCGTCAGTGGCCCCGTCAGAAAGCTGGTGAGGATGCGGAGATTCTTCTTATTCAGTGTTACAAGGTGTTTTGATCTTCCTAGGTGAGGGGGCCCTAGAAACATATTTTATCGCCTTAACCTTGGAAGGCGTTCCCAAAGACTGATTCATTTGGTTTGCTCTTCTTTCCTGAGTTCTTCCTTGTAGGTGTGCGTCCCTATGCCACAGAAAGGTTCCGGTCCTGTGCTGCTAATTGTGCCAATTGGTCTGCTTTTTCGTTGCCTTCTATCCCAGCGTGTCCTGGTATTTATTGAAAGGATAATTTGTTATTTAGCCTATCTATCCATTCTCATACCATTCTGGCGCTGATTGTTGTTGAGCTCAGCGCTTTGATGGTTGCTTGACTGTCTCGGAAGATGACAATCTCTTTCTTCCTATAGTTTATGTCGAGGTTGAACTGCGCATTAATTTCCACCTGGAATATATCCAGGTGTTTTCCCATTGCTTTGGAGAATTTGGTCCCTGGCTCGAATACTCCGGCTCCGGTCCCCTGTTTAGTTCTTGCCCCGTCTGTATACCATTTTATGGGACTTTGCTGCGATGTGAGAATGCAAGTCGTGTTCTTTTTCCATTCTTCTCTACTTCTTATGACGACCGTGAAGTATTTTTCAAAATTGTATCTTTTGACTATATCGTCCCTGGGAACCCAAGAAGTGGTATATGCTTTGTCAGGGATGTTAATTCACTCTTTTTAAACCGAACCCCTTCGCCCGCTCCCTCTCGTGATTCTAGTAATTGCTTGTTTAGCTGCTTCCTCCACAACAATGTGTAGAGGTGCGAGGCCCACAATTGCCTCGTTTGCGGCCGTTGGACAAGTTTTCATTGAGCCCATGCTTATGCACGCCAGGCGTTTTTTGAGCGTACTTTGTTGAGAGCTGACTGTATGATCTGCTTTTCCGTTTCTTTGAACCAAACGATCGACCCATAAAGTAGGGTGGGTCTTACTTACTATCATTGCGTATATACATCGCAAGATTTCTGGTTTACATCCCCATGTTTTTCCTGCATGGCTTGGGCGCACCATGAGGGCCCTCATAGCCTTAGTCACAACTCCCTCAATGTGTTGATTCCATTTGAGTTTGCAGTCCAACATTATGCCTAGATATCTGACTTCCGAAGCCGGTGTAATGTTGGTCCCGTGTATTCGGATAACTTTCATTCTAGGGAGTTCTCTCTTCCTAGAGAAGGTTACTATGGTTGTTTTCGATGGGTTTATTTCCAGCCCCACTGTAGACAACCCATATTCGTCCAGTACTGAAGCACTTTTGTTATATCTGAATAGTAAATGAAATAGAAAACAGGAGTTTTCACCGGGATATATTTCTTTGAATTCAGTTTTTTATTTCCTTATTGCTAAGGTCAAAGGCATCTCAAAGTTGGGGTTTGGAACCTTCGACAAAATGCACTACAATAGTTTATCCACAATGCCGAAACAGAATTTCTGTACTCGACGCGCGTTTCGCTAACAATGTTATCATCATCAAGAGATGATTAAAACTAAACTTATAACCTACCTAATTCTATTTTATACAAATTATTTGTTTAATTAAGCAAAACAGCAACACCAAAAGGTTACAATGATTACAAATATATTCACGATCAGGAGCACCCAAGGTCAAGTGTAAAGCTCAAGCTCATGTACCGCTATAAGAAAGAGCGAGCAGCAAAATAACCTGTATTCGTCTACTACTAAAGTCCTTTTTGTCATATCTTTAAAGTGTTCCTTTGAATTCAGATTTTCCATTTTTATTGGCAACGTCAAGGGAACCTGAAGTTCAAGTACACCATCAATAAAGTCACAATGATTTCAAATACGTGCACGGTCAGGAAAACTCAAGGTGCTGAAGTACTTTTTGTTATACGTTCAAAAAGTAAATCAATTAAAACAATCGGAGCTTTTGCCAGGATATATTCTTTCGAATTCAGTTTCTCCACTTCTTTTTGCTAAGGTCAAGTGCATCTTAAGATCAAGTGCACCGTCAATAATGTCACAATAACTGCAAAAACATACACGGTCAAGAGCACTCAAGGTCAAGTGGAAAGTTCAAGATCATGTTGCGTCACCAAAAAAGAGAGGGGAGCACAGCAACCCGTATTCGTCCACTACTGAATTACTTAAAAAGTAAATCAACAAAAAAAATCAGAGCTTTTACTAGGGTATATTCTTTCGAATTCAGTTTTCTCCATAAAATTGACTGCAATGTGATTAATTTAAGCGACATTGTCACATAGTATCCTAATAATACGTTGTCCTAGAACCCAATGTGTCTGTGGCTACTCACTTAATTTTAACAATACAAAATTGGCGTCCAATTCCCCCAATGTTCTCGTCTTAAAAAAACCTCGACTTTGCCAAAAAAAAATAAAAATCGAATCAGACCACATTTATCCTAAATTTATCCATATAGAATTTTTGTCAAGAAACGAAACCTTATTAAAAACCATTTAAAAGGGCGTAGATAATATACGTAAAAAAGTCTAAAGGAGCATAATTTCTCTGCCACCATAATTCACACCCACTATTAACTTGCATTCCATTTTAATAAGTAACTTACTCGGTGCCTAAAGCCGAATAAATGGGAACCGGTGCATTGATTTCAACTCGATTAAAACTTTATTATTGATTGCTCATAAATTCTATTAATGGAATATTCGGCCTGGATTTAAATATTACTCGTAGCAGAAATAGATTTGGTACACCGCATTAGTAATGAAATCTAAGTATTAGATTGATAGAGTCCAAAAGTATATTTTGTAAAAATAATTCTAAAATTCTGTAAAATTCACTATACCTTGTATGGTTCGGATTTCTCGTATTTTATATTTTTCTTTTCTTCCCTATATACGTATGGGTGATAGGTGAAAACCGAGGTAATATTTGAAATCAGCAAATTAAAATAGACACAAAAGAGCCAAACATATATCAAGGAGCGACAAAAAGTTTCAAAATGCAGAACAGTATAATAGAAGAATCAATGCAGAAAATATAACACATATAAAATAAACATAAACTGTATTTATTTAAATAAACGACGTAATGGTTTGGCTTACAATGGCTCACGATGGAAAAGAAAGACTTGTATCTGCTAGAACAGCTGCGCCAGACGAAAGGTTAATAACTTAATTCATCGATAAAGTAATAAAAGGAGAGTGTCCGATTGCATACTAAAAAATGGGCATCGTGTTCGATCACAGCGATCCGGTGTTAACGTAGGAGAATTACAGTCATTGCTTCTATCGGTAAAACAGATACCTATATTATCGACTTACAGCCTTTGCTTCTAACAGTAAAACAGATATCATATTATTGACGGCGTCACTGTGGCCTGTGTCTGGTGTAATGGATAATGGCGGATTCGGTATTTCCATGTATTAAATATATGGGTATTTCCATGTGTGACCAAGCGGTCACCCATCCAAGTACTAGCCACTCCCGACGTTGCTTAGCTTCAGTGACCGGACGAGAACTGGTATTTTAAACGTGTTATGGCCGTTTTAGCTTTTTCATAGAATAAAAATTAAGTTTAATAACAAAATTTAAAACAATCACTAATAAACAAAAATTTGCGGATTTCAATGATATAGGTAGGCAATAGACATGATAAAAAAGTAATCGGTATAAATTATACGCTCGATATTTTAATCCCAATGCAACAGTTAGATGGCGCCGACTGATGAAGATCGGCAAAGTACGTCCGCGGAAAAAACGAATTTATCGTGTTGTAAGAAAAGGCAAACCAGTGTTTTAGTCTGCATAACTTGCGGGAAACTTTACCACAAATCATGTGCCAAAAGAGATTGGACTGAAAAACTTGTAATACTGGATGATACCCGGTTAATCTGTAAGGAGCATGATGCTGATTCCCTAACCTCGAATTCCGTAGAACCAAACAAAGAAATTGGATACCTCAAGGAAGTGGTGGAAGTGCTGTATAGTAAAACCAAGACACACATGTTTTCCTTGCAGAACCTGACCGGGTAAATACCTTTCAAGAAACAGAGAATGCACCACCTGCGACAGATAAGACGCTTTCTCATGTTGAAGTTCTAAATTCTGAAAATCAGGTAAATATCTTTCAAGAAACAGAGATGGCCCCACGAGCGACAGTTAAGGCGCTTTCTCATGTTGAAGTCCTACATTCCGAAAATCCTATACCTTATGCAATTTCTGACCTTAGTACTGGTCAGGATAAACAGAAGAGAGATAGATGTTGGCGACAGTGTTGACATTATTGATGCTGAGGTAAATTTGACAGAAGAATTTTCTGCTGCTGTGGAAAGCGAAAACTCTGAAAATGGCGGCAAAATTTACGATAAAAACAATGGGTGGACTGAGGTTACGAAGAAAAAATACCGAAAAAACAACGAAAACCGCCCTCCGCCAAAAATGGGAACCAAAGAAAAGGTTGCATCCCTACAACTCGCCGATGATTATACATGGCTCTTCATTTCACGCTTTGCACCCAGCACAAGCTCACAGAATATATTGGATTAGCTAAGAAGCCAAAAAATCGATAAAAAGTGCATCTGTGATAAAATGAAAACTAACAAAGACAACTTTAGGAGCTCCTTTACGTTAGGGGTACCTAGGGAACTTGCAGAGGAGATAGGCAGCGGAGATATGTGGCCAGTTGGAACGCTTGTGAATAATTTTATCAATATCCAGAGCCAAAATATAAGGACAAAGAAGCCGCTGCAACTGAGAGTGTAACAACCTCCAGTACTGTGTTATTTTAAAACCATGTAACTGTGTTTAAATTTTAAAATTAGGTTTAGTCTTATATTGCTTTATTTTTGCTTGACGTGTGTAAACAATTACCTTTGTATCTGACATGAATAAATTGAGTACCTATTGAGTATTGAGTATATTACATTTTCCACTTAATTCATTCACATGCATGATAAGAAACTAAAAATTCTATAAAACTAATAGACGCTCCATAAATAATGTAATAAATGCTGCATATATAATTTACATGCTTCTTAAAATAATAAATGGTTCTAGTAAAGTTAACACAGAATTTTGCATTTTCTTTGGTTTGGGTTAGTTAATCTCTCGAAGGTATTCGCTATATCGTTTTTATTTTTTTCTGCCTTTATTTGAAGTGATATGACAATACAAATTCCACATTTTCATTGTTACTTTTTCCTCTCTATAAGATGGCATTGCTAGATTTTTAATCCGACGTTTCGTTTCTTCGCAACCATCATCAGCTTTGATTTTTTTAAATAGTCGAAATAGTTATTTGTGTATGTGCTGATTGAGAAAGAATGTTACTGCGCGACGCGTAGCGGAGCGCAGTAATCTTGCGCTCGAAAAACACAGAGAACTTTTTCTACAGCCCCATTTTTTAAAATTAAATGCACATTTTTCTCTATACTTATTCTGAATTTTGCAAATGACTGTCAGTTTTGACATATTATATTCGGGCTTCGGGCATATTTAGAACAGGAGTGCCAGCAACAAACTGTAACAGACGCACGACTGTCATTTATTTATCTTCGGTTTCCATGACCATTCATAGCACACTCGACGGAAAAAGTGAGAATTTTTTTTTCCATGTTCGCGCTAGAGCGCAAAATAAGTATCCACGGCATTCCTCGATTTTGCGATTTCATTTGAATATAGTAATTAGTTATTTTACGCGCGGCTGTAGAAAAAATATTATTTCTAGCTTAATCAACTCTAAGTTTCGAGCCGAAAATCTATCATCAGTGCTAGTTGCTGATGGCGATGAAAGAAAACATTGGATCAAAAATCTGATGACGCCAGCTTGAAGAGAAGAAAAAATGATTATGAAAAAGTCAAATTTATTTTGGTCTATCTGATTTAGAAATATTAGAAAAAAATCATTTGTCAGAATTTATGTTTGTAACTGCCAGAACTTAATATCAGAATTTATCCAAAAAAAATAGATTAAAACAAACTTCCATTTTTGCTCCTCTAGATGATGACGTCATTAGATTTACAATCAGACGCCGACGTTACTTTTTTAAGTTGTCCTAGTGTTGTTCTAGAATAGCAATATTTACATAGTGTCATACTCCTTCTTATCCATCATACTTCGCCATGGAATTTTATTTTGTTTCAAAATGACAGGAGTATTTTGACGTTTTTCTATATTTACTTGAGTCTAGTTTAATCTCGATTTGTGTTATCAATAAAAATGTCTTTCTCGTGTTTAGAAAAACGTGATATGATCCGCATATTCTACATTTGTCTTAGAATTGCCCAAATTTCAAGTCAACGATATCTGCAGGAATACCCTGAAAGGTAACAGCCACATTTCTCCTACTTTGCAAGACTTGACAAAAATTTAGCAGAGCATGGAGGTTTTGAAAAACCAAGAAAGATATACGGCAGACGAATAGATCAGGAAGAAGAAGCGCGTATTTTAACTTAATATAGCGTACTAAAAGGTAACTAATTATTTACTAATTTCTATATTATAGGTTGAGAATGCACCTAGATCATCTCTTAGGGCAAATGAAGATGATTTAGAAATACCACGCATGAGAATTTGGCGAACTCTTAGATCGCATGGGTACAAGCCATTTAAAATTCACGTGAGTCAAACTTTACGACCTGGTGATTCTGAAAGGCGTCTAGAATTTTGTCATTGGATGCAAAACAAATTAGAAGAATATGGTGATTTTTTGAATAAAATAATTTGGACGGACGAGTGTACTTTTCCAACGTCCGGAATATTTAACGGACACAATGAACATTATTGGTCTGTGAATAATCCGCGACAAAATCAAGAAGTGAGACCTCAAGGAAGGGAATCATTTAGTGGGATGGGAATGTAGCGTAAAAATCATTGGCCCATTTTTCTTGGATGGTTACCTTACATCTCTAAAATATATAGATTTAATAGAGCAAGACATAATTGATGCCTTATCGAACGAACCATTAGAAGTTTTAAGAAATCTATGGTGGCAAAAAGATGGTGCCCCTCCCCATAATGGAAGAGGAGTGACAGATATTCTCAATCTTTTATTTCCTGGTAAATGGATTGGGAATCAAGGGGTTGTACGCTGGCCAGCAAGAAGCCCGGACTTAAACCCATTAGATTACTATCTTTGGGGTTTCTTGAAAAATCGATTATATCGGAATTTGCCCGAAAATATCGAAGAGCTGCGTTATATTTAGTGAGATAAATATGAGCTATACGAGCAGGAACCATTCAACGCGCAATTTACAAAATTAATCGATTAACCCAAAAATGTATTGAAGCAAACGGTTTTCAATTTGAATACTAGTTGTAATTGAATTAAATTTTTTTAAAATTTAAATTTGTAAAATTTTTGTAGTTCCTACATTTTATAATTTTTAATGAAAATAATATATTCTGAAACAGCAAATAGTTTTTCTACTCTTTTTTTTAAAATAAATTCATTATAAAATCGAATTTCAAATTCTAAGTTCTGGCAATTAATTGCCAGAACACAAAGGACCCCGCACGGAACCTCTAGTAATTTGGATCACGGTGGAATTTAATAATTTTTTGGTATGTTGTAGTACCGAGTGAGGTTAAAAAAAGGTACAAGTTTAAATCGGTTTGTATGACTAGTTTCTGAGATATGTGCTTTTAAATTCCGGAAAAATGCCAAACAAGGGTGGTTTCACATAAAAAAAGTAATTTCTATATAGACTAATAATTATAAGATGTGGATTAGTCTAAATGGATGCAGTTTATATGTTTAAAATTAATTTCGTAAGTAAGAATATTGCAGTTATTATACGGGAGTTAGTCAAAAATATCGATATTTTGACTTACGTTTACGATACATATAAGACCACAACATTTTTTTTTACTTCATAGCATGATTGTTTGAATCCGTTCAAAATACTTAAAGTAAGTTTATGAACCTGCTATGTCTTCTTTCTGAGATTTTTTTAGGTTAAAGAATATTGCACCAATGCCAAATAACTGACTTGGTCATGTTAATGTTCATTTTAAATGATGTATTTCAAGAAGAGGATACTATTACTGCTTCATGGGCTGGAGAAACCATAAACTCGTCCTTCCGTTTATAGATTTGTACTATATATGTTTTTATTTTTATACAGGGTGAGCTTCCGTTCCTTTTTTTAAATGCAATTATTATTTTTTCTATTTATTTTTACAAAAGGGCTTCGTTAATTTTTTTCATATATTTATTTGCCTAATGCCAATAGCTAAAACATACCTGAGTTTGGTTATTTGTGTATGACTACGTTTATATGTATCAATATTTATCTTCTAATCAAAAATATGCAGTTGATCACAAATCGTTTACATACACATGTATTAAATTTTTTGACAAACTTAAATAAATCAATATCTCTAACTATTTAGATAAATAAATTACTTAACAAACAAGTGATCAATAATTAATATTATTATTAATAAATAATAGTTAATAAATACATATACTTAGATTTATATAACCTAAACTAACGTTATTGTTAAGGGTTCTCTTTCACGCATATTTTACGCTTTCCAATAAAGACTGACTTGGATATTTAATATTGTCCTGATGACGAACGTATCCAAGATACCAAAGTACAGTGCAAACATGGGAGCAACAACCTAGTGTACTTGCTCCACTTTTACATGTACAATAGTACCCTGAAATAAGAAAATACTTTGTTAAATATATATAATTAACAGCGCTAGTTCAAGTTGTATAAATAGATATGTATTTATTAACGATTATTTTTTAATAATAATATTAATTATTGAGCATTTGTTTGTTTGGTCGTTTCTTTATCTAAATAGTTAGATATTGGTTTATTTAAGTTTGTAAAAAGAATTCAATAAAATGTGTATGTAAACGACTTTTGATCAACTGCATATTTTTGATTAGAAGATAAATATTGATATCTATAAACGTAGTCATACATAAATAAGCAAACTCAGGTATGTTTTAGCTACTGGCATTAGGCTAATAAAGCAAGATATGAAAAAAAATAACGGAGCCGTTTTGTAAAAATAAATAGAAATATAAAAAAAATAAAATTGCATTTAAAAAAGGAACGAAAACTCACCCTGTATAAAAATAAAAGCATATATAGTACAAATCTATAAACGAAAGGACGAGTTTATAGTTTCTATAGCCCACGAAGCAGTAATAGTATCCACTTCTTGAAATACATCATTTAAAATGAACATTATCATGACCATGTCAGCTATTTGCCATTGGTGCAATATTCTTAAACTTAAAAAAAATTGTATCTCGGAGAGAAGACACAGCATGCTCAAAAACTTACTCTAGGTATTTTAAACATATTTAAACAATCATGTTAAGAATTTAAAAAAATGGTGGTCTTATATGTATCGTAAACGTAAATGTCAAAATATCGATATTTTTTACCAGCCCCCGTATACTAACTGCAACGTTCTTACTTACGAAATTAATTTTAAACTTATAAACTGCATCTAGTTAAAATAATCCACATCTTATAATTATCTTAGTCTATACAGAAATTACTTTTTTTATATTCGGTGTGACATGTGGTGAAGGCCGCCGTTCTGATCCCTAGTACCAAGCAGCAGGAGCATCGTCTGTTCCAGTCGGACCCCCCCTACATAGGACCATGAACCCGTCAAGATAGCCCCTGATCCAGTTAAAAATAATATTTTTAGTAAATCTGAGACGTCAAAATCTTTTGCCGTAGTGACCCATGAGATTGTTTCCTTTACCAGTTTTCATTGAGATTTCTTCGAAATCATAACAATTTACTTTCATGACATTTTGGTGGAGTTAGGAGTTATTGTCGAGTACCTAAATCCATTACCGAATGTCAGGTAAAAAATACAGTCTACGTTCTAAGAGACAACCTGACACGCCAGCAGAGGAATTCACCCTACCTCACAGCAGTAGAACCTTCTTAGCAGCATCAACGAAAAATCAATAAAATAAACAGTCAACAATCATTTTAAAACCAGGCCAAGTTTACGTGCTAATTAATGTTATTACTATTAACATAAATAAATCCACGAGCAATAACAAGACATCGTAATATCTGAGAACCTGAAACATCTATGAATGTCGACACTCAAGGACAAGTCTACCCGATAATGCACGCGATAGCAGCTAAAACAGCAGTGAAGAATAGAAAGTAAACAAGATAAACACCTAAAATCAACGTAAGTTAAAGTGCTTTCAAGGAAACCTCAAATTACCTCCAGGAGACCTCGATTTGCCTCAAGGAAACTGAATAGGTCGCGTCTAATCAGTTTTCAACGAATAGTCACACCCTTTTGATATTTATATGAAACCTGATCATCACTAGATTCACGTTTGCTCCAAATCAAATTTATTTGCACTAAACTAGTTTCTTTCGAAACTAGCCAGTTATCATTCTTATCATGACCATCTGAGCTATGCAACCTGAAAGAGCACAGAAAATTACCACAAGCCAATATTCTCTGTGACATGTGGTAAAAGGCGCCAATATCATCTGTGACAATATCGACTGAGGAAAGAAGAATTTAATCAGTGCCGTTCGTGTAAGAAATGGGCCCACAAATATTCTGGTATAGTTGGTTAATTTTTCTCTGCAAGAAATGTTTTTGAATTTTTATTAATTTTTATTTTACCTGTTTTCATAATTTTTGTACCACTGTCATGGGCATAGTTGTCCATAACACGGGCAATATACCATGGAATGGGCATTTCATATACTACACTTATAATTATTTTTCGGTATAATTAGCATTTCTTTTTCCAGCCTTTTGTGGAAAAGTGAAACCACAAACCTTATGCTCATATTATGATGGAACAATTTCAACCTTTTTCCCTTGAACAATATTTCCCAGCAAAAAAAAAATCCGTTTCAAGGAAACTCTCACCTACAGATATTTCACGACACAAATTATAAATGGTGTTCGTAGACACCCTGTTTAAGCAATTACAATTCTGTGTATTAATGTTGTTACCAGTAAGCAAGGCTACTTGATAATGAGAAAAAGAGCCAGTATTTATTTTGTTTTTAAAAAGTAAAGCGGACATCTTCATATATGTATCTTAATTTCAGTAAAAACCACACATAAAGTACTCTGAATATTTAATTTCATTTAATAATTAATTCCGTAAGAATGACATTTTGATTTTCTGTAAATGGTTTAGTTTACACCTTGTATATTCCTTTTTTTCCCAGTGTAGGACTTTGATATGCAGGCCAGTTTTCCAAAAAAGTACTGAGGACCGCATTTCGATATTCCAAATCGGTCAGAAAATATATGCCTTCAAAATTACCTTAAAAATTTGTATTATTTCAACTATTTTCAATTCCAGATGTCGCTCATCATCTAGTCTAGACAAATGCCTGCAGGAAAATATATTAAAGAGGACTAAACGCAGTCCTGCTAAGCTGGAAAAGTGAACAGAAAACTCAGCAGCATAATACATAATCATGAACAATGTAACTCATTAATTGCTGTTTTGCCCAATAAAGAAATCCAGTCCCAACAATATGCCCCTTAACGCCCACCAAACTTCTTCTTTTAATCTGGCCGGCATAAATTCGGGGCAAAAAATCCGAGTCACGGTGAGCGAGCAAGTCCGTTTGTTTTAGGGCACTCGCGACTATTAACAAAGGTCTGAAAAAACGGGTGTAATTAAAAATGCATTAAATGGATTTGCATACTCACGAAAGGGGGGAAGGGGGAGGAGGGATGGTTAGGCGTGCCCCGGCCTAATTCCAATGAAATTTACGAGAGAAACTTTCGGGAATTTTAAATTAAAATCATGTTTTTGTTTTCAATTTTCAAGTCGACTTATTAAGGCCGATTGCAAAAGTTAATTATTTATACGCCATTTACAGCGCTCCCCGACATTATGCTAAGGTGAATTAGGACATTTTTTTTCCTGTTTAAGGACGCGTAGAGGATATTTCCCTTTTAATTATTTGTACTTTTGAAATGATTATATATGAATTTTTCTTCTACTATAAAACAGAAGAAATTTACATTTAGTTATTCGCATTTAGAATAAACGATGTAGTAAAAGTCAAAATATAGCGAGTGAGCCCAATATGTTATAGTAAAGTATAGCTCGTTTAAAGTGAAAATTTATTTTGGAAAATAAACAATAATTTGAAAACTATATAAGGTATGGGAAACAAAAATAGTACCCTAATATTTTTGATGATGAGAAAGGCTAATATTCTAACTGTTCCCATATTCTTCTCGAAGGGTGCTAGTATGGACACATAGTCCAATAAAATCACCCACTATTTTTACATTTATGTCGTTTGATCTTCCTTGAATAAAAATTATTAAAGATTTATCCAAGGCTTTTGACAGTATCGACCATGAGGTTCTTCTGGATGAACTTTATAACCATGGAGTTAGGGGTGCCCCATAAAGGTGGATTCAGTCTTATCTGACAAACCGCATTGTTGAATAGGGGTGAACAGCGCTGTTTTTCTTCTGACAGGCCGCCAGCCATGGGTGTGCCCCAGGGCAGTGCCATTGGGTCTTTCCTATTTTTATGTTACATTAATGATCTCATTAATGAGGTTCCTACAGACAGTGTTTCTATCATCTATGCCAATGACACAAATATGCTTGTTGTGGCACCATCTGTGGAGGGTGTGCTGGGGGTGGGAAGGCAGTGTCTCTCTGATGCTCAAGACTGGTTTAACGAAAACAGGCTCATTTTAAATGCTACTAAAACAAATTTTGTTTTTTTAGAACTAAACAATCACCTTTAATATTCACTGAGCAAGCAGTTGTTCTTTCTCAGCATATAAACATAACATCAGACACAAGGTTTCTTGGAGTATATTTGGACTGCTTTTTAGATTGGGGGTGGGGAGGTTGACTAGGTCGCTGGTAAGCTTAAGAACTGCTGTTACCTGATACGAGCCTTAAAAAATTATCTTGATATCTGTTAAAGTGAAAGTGGTATCCAAATATAAAAATTTATAAAGCAGTTCTTAATGTAAGTAAGGTTCAGTAGCACTAAAGCACAGCTTTCATTGGACCGTTTGGATTAGGACAAAGAAATAATAGAGAAGACAGGCTAGAAACATTTGCAGCAAACAATGAACTAGTAGTATTAAAACATTCTACAAATTGCCAAAGAGAAGACTATATACATGGAAGTCGCCAGCCGATACACCTAGTAACATTGTTCGTAACCAAATTTGATTATATGTTAGTTAACAAGAGGTTCAGAAACTGCTTTAATTCAGTTAAAACTTATCCTGGGGCGGACGTTGAATCAGATCATATACCTCTAGTAGGAGTTATAAGAGTGAAACTGAAGAAAGTTAAGAAGAAAATTATTCCTCAATATGATTATTTATATGTTTACAACAACCTCTAATAAAACAAAAAGCAAGCGAATAGGTAAACGCAAAGGTAAAAAAATTGAAAGAGGTGAATGACATGCAGGCGGATATTAACGAATTCAATAAGATAATAGATTCAACAAAGAAAGAATTTTTAAGACCAGAAAAGGAAACCAAAAAGAAATCTTGGATGACCAGTGAAATTTTAAATCTAATGGAACAGAGAAGAACATTTAAAAGTAATGAAGAAGAGTACAAAGAGATCCAGACACAGATTAGAGAAGCCAAAGAAAAAGAAGCAGCAGAGAGATGCGCATGAATGAAGATCATAGATACAAATGGAAAAATTATTGACAAACATGATCTGAAAACCAGGTGGAAGTCATACTTTTTGAGGATCAGAGGCCGGAGGTCACGTACTCACTGTCGGAAGAAGCTACAGGCCCACCCATACTAATTCACGAGGTAGAAATATCAATAAAACAAATGAAAAACAAAAATGCAGTGGGACCAGACAACATAGAGGCTAAAGCTGTTGGATGATGGAGGAATAGCCTGGATTACCGACGTATTCAACAGAATCTATAACTCTGGAAATATCCCCGAAAAATGGCTGCAATCAGAACTTATAGCGTTGCCCAAAAAACCTGGAGCAGAGAAGTGCGAGCAATATCGGACCATCAGTCTGATAAGTCTGCTAAAATTGTTTCTTAAAATCAACCACAGAAGAATTCACAACAAATGCGAAGAACAGATATCCGAAAATCAATTTGTTTTTATAAATGCAGTCGGAACCAGAGAGGCACTCTTTGGAGTTCAAGTCCTAATCCAGAGATGCAAAGACGTCAACTGTGACGTATACCATGTCTAATCGATTATGAAAAAGCATTTGATCGCGTTCAACATCATAAAATGATCAATATCCTGGAAACAACGACTTGGACGGTAAAGATATCAGTTTAATTTCAAATCTCTATTGGAATCAGACAGCATGCTTAAAACTTGATGAAGATCGAACAGAACAGGTGAAAATACAACGTGGGGTCAGACAGGGATGTGTCCTCTCGCCTTTGATATTCAACTTGTATTCCGAAAAAATTTTCAACGAATCCCTTAACGGAGTAGAAGAAGGTATCCTTTTGAACGGAGTTAGATTGAATAATATTCGATACGCAGACGATACCATGGTGATAACAGATAGCGTGGAAGCACTGCAAAGGTTAATGGACCATATCGCGCAGTATAGTCAACAATATGGTCTTAATACCAACGCAAAGAAAACGAAACAAATGATCATCAGCAAAAGAGATGTAAATGGAGATCGCATATATGTCGACGGAACTCGAATTGAACGTGTTCAAGAATATTGCTACCTTGGAACCATCATAAATGAACAATGGGACAGTGCACAAGAAATAAAATGTCATATAAAAGCAAGGACGGTATTTCACAAAATGAATGCCATCTTCAAAAGTCACAACATATCTCTTGAAAAGAAAGTAAGGCACTTAAGTGCTATATTTTTCTGTTTTCTTGTATGGCGTAGAATCCTGGACACTCACAGAAGCCACCACTAAAAATATGGAAGCATTTGAGATGTGGCTGTATAGGAGAATGCTCAGAATACCATGGACAGCTCACATTACAAACATAGAAGTGCTAAGAAGAATGAAAAAAGATCTAGAAGCCATGTACACCATTAAAAAAAGAAAACGAGAATATCTGGGGCATGTAATGATAAATAAAGATCGATACTCCCTACTGCAAACCATAATACAAGGAAAGGTACTGGTACTGGGCCCGGAAGAAGGACAACATCATGGTTGCGGAACCTACGGACTTGGTTTGGGAAAAGCTCAGTAGAACTGTTTCGAGCTGTTACAAACAAAGTTATAATTGCCAACATGATTGCCAACATCCGAAACGGATAGGTACCTGAAGAAGAAGAAAACTTTGACTAAAGCTTGAAACCCCATTTATAAAAATAATAATAGAATCAGGAAGTCTAATAGTATTAACCGAGGTAATCACAGATAACAGAGTGAATAACGAGAAACTATAGACAAAGTCCATGTAGGTGGACCTTTCGAATCGATAACTGGACTTCTGCCTCAAGTTTTCCTATCGATACGAACATTCTTATGTCCGGTAAGTCTTGTGAGGAAAGCTGTAAACGTGGTATCCGAATAATGAAAATGTATAAAGCAGTTCTGAATGAAAAGTAAGTTTCAGTAATACTGATGAGCAACGCAAGACCAAGACCAACTTACATGGTCTTGGTCTTGTTCTTGCACATATTGGTTTTGACCTTGCAAACTAATGTGCTATCACAGTCTCGCAAGTCCTGCTTTTAAACAAGGCGTAAAGTAAGAAATAATAAACAATAAGACAAAACAAGAAAATATAAAATAATCTCAGACTGTTTCGAATTTGATATCCGTATGTTCCACTCTCACTATTGGGCCAGTCGAAAATATAGAAATCTGCCAATACCACACCAATTGTTTACTAATTAAAATTTAATTAATTAAGTAAGTATTTTTTTATTTACGGAACTTGCCCATTTAAATGTGAAAAGTTTATAACATACCATCAATAATACCAATATTTTACATCATAAAATAATCCAAAATATCTAGGTCAAACAACAAAGACCAAAAAAAAAGGAAAGAGAAAAGAAAAAAAAAGGAGAGAAAAGAGAAAAAACAAGAAAGAAAAAGTAAAAGAAAGAGTATAAAAAGATCTAATTGTTGGAATATCTCAGTCTGGCCCTCAGCGAACTCTCAGTTATATTAAACAAATCCATTTCAATATTAGTTTCAATAATTATCCTCATCAACCTGTCGACTAACGAGCTCTGACCATAATTTGTTCTATGAAAGTTCATACTGAAAGTCTGGGACTCCGAAAAACCAGATATGGTACATTCAAGTTCAGCAAAGCCAAAATCTCAGAGCAACCGATCATATTATGAATGAGTACGTGAGCAAACGTAAAATAGAAATTCCTTCGTCTTATATGTAAAGGCTGAATGTTTAGATGAGACTCTAACATATTGTAACATAGATCTTCTTCTTCTTCTTCTTCAGGTGCCTAATCGTTCCGAATATTGGCGATCATCCTGAATATGATGACTTTTTCACGGCTGCTCTAAATAGTTCAGTAGTAGTTTTTGAGAACCATGTTCTTAAATTTTTAAGTCATGATATTCTCCTTCTTCCTGGTGGTCTTCTGCCATAAACTTTCCCTTGGAAAACGGGCTTTAAAAGGTGATATTTGCTTTCGTTCCTCATAATATGTCCGAGATACTCTCTTGATAGTGTTCATTACTTCCAAGTCCTTCTTCATTCTCTCCATCACTGCCTTGTTGGTCACTCTGTCCACCCATGATATTCTCATCATCCTGTAAAGCTACATTTCGAAAGCTTCGAGTTTTCTTTGTGTTGCCTCGGTTAATGTCCATGGCTCCATCGCATAGAAAATATAGCATCGGAGGAATCTGATTTTGATGTCGATGTTGAGGTTGTGACTTTTAAACAGTTTGGCCATTTGGTTGAAGGCGGCCCTTGCTTTCTCTATTCTACATCTGATCTCCTGTGAATGGTCTCAATTATCATTGATCATGGTTCCCAGATAGGTGAACTGTGTTACTCTGTCTATTGGTGTGTTGTTGATCGTTAAGTCGTATCTTCCATCAGTTTCTCTACTGAATACCATGAATTTGGTTTTACTAATGTTAATTTCTAAGCCATAGTTACTGCTGACGGCTTTTATTTTGTTCATTAGTTCTTGTAAGTTGTTCATGTTGTCAGTGAAAACCATAGTATCATCTGCGTACCGGATGTTACTCATTCGTTCTCCATTCAGCAAAATTCCTATGTCGGTATTCTCAAGGGCCTCTTTAAAGATTTCCTCCGAGTAGAGATTAAATACGAGCGGTGACAGGATACAGCCCTGCCTAACTCCTCGAAGAATGTTTACTGTGTTGGTTTGCTCTTCCGTATTAATTTTAATAGTAGCTGATCAATTCCAGTAAAGGTTTAGGATGATCCTTAGATCTTTATCATCCATCCCTGTATTCATCAAGACGTCTATCATATTTTCGTGTTTTATTCTATCGAACGCCTTCTGGACTCTGGTAGTCTATAAATCAGGTAAACATATCACAGTTCATATCCCTACAGCGCTGGAACAATACTTGTAGACAGAAAAGTGCATCTCTTGTACCCATGCCCTTCATAAATCCAAACTGGGTATGTGACACTCTTTCCTCGCAGATCCTATAGATTCTTCGATGAATGATTTTGAGGAACAGCTTTAGCATGTGACTCATAAGACTAATTGTTCTGTCGTCACTACATGCTTTGGCTCCCTGTTTCTTTGGTAACATTATAAATTCAGAGATAAGCCATTCTTTTGGAATGTTCCCAGTATTGTAGATGTTATTAAAAATGCCAGTCAGAAATGTGATCGACTCTTCGTCAAGAAGCCTGAGGAATTCCGAATGTACTCCATCCGACCCTGGAGCCTTTTCTTCCCTTAGAGTATTAATGGCAGCTTTAACTTCCTCTCTCATGATATCAGGTCCGGACTCAGCCTGAATGGGGGGTGGGTCTCCTCTGTCATCAAAAACAACTATTCTATATACTTCTTCCAAGTTTCTTTAATATCTTCTCTATCCATAATCAACTCTCCTATATAATTTACAAGTTTTCTCACACTTTTCTTTTTGAACTTTCCTGCAACTTCTCTCACCTTCCTATGTACATTGAACTCATCGAATCTGCTTTGCAAAACTTCTATTTCTCGGCATTTCTCATCCAATTCTTTTTGTTTGGCCTCTCGAATTTCATAGGTCAGAGTGAGGAATACCTAGTTTAAAGCCGATGTATTTCAAGAACCATTTCTGGACCTTTTCAATTATATGCATGTTAACCTGATAGTAGGGGTTCCATATGGGGACACTACATTCAAGGTGAGATCTGACCAACAATACATAAAGAGTTTTAATTGCCATGATGTTTGTAAAATCACGGGTGTTTCTTTTTATAAATCCGAGCATTCTCAATGCCTTACTGCAGACCAAGTTAATATGTGGAACGAAAGTCAGCCTCTCCTCAAACAGCACGCCCAAATCCCTTATGACATCAGTCTTTCCAATCCAAGAACCACCCAGGAGATACGCAGAGTCGATAGCGTTCCCCAGCCTACCAAACTGAATGAACTAACATTTTGCTACATTCAAGGAGAGCCTATTCACATCACACCAGTGACCAAAACGATCTAAATCCTCTTGAATTAGGAGTGTATCATGTATATTTTTTACTCTCAGATAAATCTTAAAGTCATCAGCGTATATCAATACTTTAGAATTTTGAAAGCATTTCGCAACGTCGTTAACAAAAATACTAAACAATAGGAGTGCAATATGAGCTCCCTGAGGAACTCCCGATGTTACTTCAATTACCTGAGAGATGGTCCTCTCAATCCTAACTTGTTGTTTCCTGTTTGACAGGTGTGACTGTATCCAGCCATAGAGACTTTCATGCAAGCCGTACAGCTTTAGTTTGCGCATCAAAAGACTGTGATTGACCCGATCAAAAGCCTTGGAGAAATCAGTATAGATTGAATCAACCACGTACTCCACGCTCCAAGGCATTAACAAGATATGTGTGATATGAAATCAGATTAGTCATCACAGAACGGCCGATGTTAGAATGCTCTAAAAAGAGAAATTCAAGTGATCAGTGACCATAGCTTCAAACACTTTGGGTATCAGAGATAGTTTGGTAACAAGCCTGTAGTTACTTACTACATTACTATTAATCTAGCTATCGTCGCTCGTTTTCGAGACATGTCATTACCTCCTTCAGAAAGGCCTACTGGCTAATATTAAAATTCCTTTTACCATAAGAATACCATTGAATGGGAGCCCAGTGCAATAAGTAGTGATTATTTTATGGTACCTACTTCCGTATTTAACGTTGCCTGTTACGCTGGACGACTGGAATTACAAGACCCAACTCGTCGTCTTCGACGATAATGGCTGCGCTAATTAGTGATATTTTCTTGCATTTTCCTAAAATCGGAACTATTTATGTGCTTTTAAGTGCGTGAAACTTGTACCTAATATTTCGTTGTATATTTAGGTATACAATTTATATTGTTCGGCGTATTTTTAATACGTAAAACCATATATTTCGAACTCAAAGACCTGTTGGTTTTGTGCAATACCTTAATGTGTGCCGCTCGACCGTGTGAAAAGTATATTTTTCCCACGATTGTGAAAGATATGGTTTTTAAGAGAAGATTTATGTGTTTTCCATACATGTTGCACTCCATACTTTCTCTACAATAGCCGCTGTAATATTTTACGTCGTATTTATTATTTATTTATTTGATATTAAAACTTCTACTAACGTTTCTTCAAACGTCTGAAAACTATGCTTTTCGCACGGTGTGTGGTAAGTGTTAATAAATTACACATCTTTTCACACACCATGTAAAAAGTATAGTTTTCATACGATTTGGGAAAGTATAGTTTCAAGAGCAGATATTGCTGTGATTTTAACACCTTGCAAGACAGTCGTAAACATGTATATTGTACCACATATGTTCAAATATTTCTTTCCATGCGTGTTACACCCCCATACGTGTACTGGTGTTCATTCCCAAGGCGGGAAGGAACGACTATACCGATACGAAATCGTATCGACCCATTTGTCTCACCAGCTTCTTGATGGAGACACTAGAGAGGCTGGTGGACCGATACCTCCGGGAGTGGGTGGCTCTAAGGGCCCCTCTGAGTTCCGAACAGCATGCATATCGAACAGGCAGGTCGGTGGACTCGGCTCTTCATCACCTGGTATCCAGGTTGGAGGAGAGGCTGGGGGGCGGACGGCTATCGGTGTGCGTGTTTGCGGATATTGAAGGAGCCTTCAATAACACAGCCGTGGGTTCGATCTGTCGATCGGTGGAGCGAACAGGGGTGGGTCCGGTCATAACGAGCTGGATCCGCTCCATGCTCACCGGGCGGAGGGTCGAGGCTAGGCTGGAAGATGAGGTGGTTGGGGTTGAGTCATTGCGGGGATGTCCTCAGGGGGGGGGGGGGGGGTTGTCCCCTTTTCTGTGGTATCTAGTGGTGGACGAGATCCTACGCATCCTGAGAGCAGAGCATGGGGTCTATGTACAGGCCTATGCAGACGATGTTGTGATTATGGCACAAGGTACTGAGGTGGGAATATTGCAGAGGCTTCTGGAGGAAGCACTGACAAGGTTCTCACAGTGGTGTAGGGATAACGAACTCAGAGCGAATCCCAACAAGGTAGAGATGGTCATCTTCACCAGAAAAAGGAAGCTGGAGGTCTCTCCCAACATCACGTTGGAAGGGACCCCCCTTGTGGCTAAGAAATGCGTCAAGTACCTGGGTGTCTGATTGGACTCCAAACTGACCTTTCAGGAACACATTCGGCTCAAGACCGCGGCGGCGCTCAGTGCCCTGTGGGCTTGCCGCAGGGCGCTGGGAGGGACCTGGGGACTTAAGCCGAAAACCATGTTATGGATCTATAGGACGATGATCGCTCCGATGCTCATGCACGGATCGGTTGTTTGGTGGCCAGGATCCATGAAAATGGCGTCCAGACTAGTGCTGGACAAATTACAGCGACTTGCATGCCTCTGCATCACCGGGGCTATGAGGACGGCGCCCACGAGGACCCTGGAGGTGCTGGTGGGGTTGCCACCGTTGGCGGACCGGGTGAGGCACGAGGCAGCCAGAGCGGCTATGAGACTGGCTGATGCGGGGATGTGGAGTGACAACGGCTCCTGCCAGGGCCATTGTGGTCTATGGCGGGGCTTGTCTGGGGACCTAGCCATTCTGGGGATGCCAGGTGACGCGATGGTTCCTGAGATAGGCTTTCCCGAGGGGCTGAACTTCCTCTTCCCTACAAAGGAGGACTGGACGGAGGGAAGGACGGGAACCTGGGATGGGCTAGTCTGGTTCACAGACGGGTCCAGAATGGGAACAATGTCCGGAGCTGGTGCGTACTGTGAGGCCCTGGGGCGGGAGCTATCTGCCTCACTGGGCGAGCACACTACGGTTTTCCAAGCGGAAATTTTTGCGATCATGATGGGGGTCTGGGAGTCGTTAAGGCTCAAAGTCGTTGGCGGGAGGATTTTCTTCTGCTCCGACAGCAAGGCCGCACTCATGGCGCTGAAGTAGGTCCGCACGCGCTCTCTGTTGGTAAGGGAGTGCAGAAGCTGGCTGATTGAACTTACAAAGGTTAAAAAGGTCACGCTGGTCTGGGTACCGGGACACTCGGGTGTACCGGGAAACGAGGCCGCTGATGCCTTAGCCAGAGAAGGCTCCGCACGCAGACACTTGGGGCCTGGTCCCTGTGTGGGGAGCGCTCAGTGTATTCGCGAAAGAGCCTTGGAGGCCTGGATGGAGCGTCGGGCGGAGGAGGTATGGTGGACGGCTCCGGGGATGAGACAGACCAGGCTCATGATACATGGGCCCGCGAAGAGTCTCGCCAGGGGGCTGTTGTGCCTACCTAGGAACGAGTGCAGGGCCCTGGTAGGATTCTACACAGGGCACTGTAGGCTTAGACGGCACCTGACCCTGCTGAGAATTGCAGAGGAGGGGGAGTGTAGATGGTGCATGGAGGACGACGAGACCCCATACCATCTACTTACGGAATGCCCCGCTTTCGCTTGGGCAAGATACAGAATCTTTGGCGTGACGTCGATCGAGCCAGATTCAGTGCGTCGTGTTAGTCTGAAGGAGATGCGGGCTGTCTTAAGGAGGACCGGCATCCTGGAGGTTCTCTAATGCGGGCTGGGGGCACAACGGGCCCAATTGGTGGCCTAAGTGCAAGGCCCGCTAGGGGCCACCCCTTCTGATACTGATACTGATACACCCCATACTTTTCTTTTTACGTCGTATGTTGTCATTTATTCATTTGATATTACGCGGTGTGTGAAAAGTATTGATAAATCAAATACATCTTTTCTAACCCAAACTAACCATTTTTCAAGCCACTATTAGAAAAACAATATTACCAAACTGCACATATGATGCTTCAAATATTAAAACTAAAAAATGGTTAGAAGCACTCCATTGAAAACCTTAAGCTAGCATGAAATACTATGCAACGACATTGGGATGCTAAACTATTATAAAATTAGCAACGCTATACTATTTTTAAGCATAAAAAATTATGTGATAAAAATTACGTGTATGTATTACAGATAATAGTTATTTATGCAACAAGTGTGTAAAGTGACCTTTTTTATGAATGGGAATATTGTCACATGAGCCGTAGGCGAATGCGACAATCCCATGAATAAAAAAAGGGTACTTTACGCATGAGTAGCATACAACATTTTTTCTACTACCCAAAAATATATGAAAAAACAAAAATAATATTAAAATACTTTACGCACTGCTCTAAACGTCAAAAAATATGTCAGATTTACTTTACGCACTAGTGCGTAAAATAACTTACTTTACGCACTGCACATTAAAAAGGCCTATTTTACGAATCTTAGATAGTGCGTAAACTGAGTATTTACGCACGGTAATAGAAAATAGTATATTATTTTATATGGAGGAAAAGTGATACTTTTCATGGCGCGCTCGTGTTTAACAGCCGAACGGAGTGAGGCTGGTAATAGAGAGCAAGCCATGAAAAGTAACTTTTCCTCCAAATAAAATATGCTGTTTTTTCTTCAAATGTCGACATATTAATGCAAAAACATCTCTTTTTAATAGTAATAATATATAATTATTATTAAAGATAAGTGGGTTCGCAAGGCGGCTTAGACCGGTGTTGGTGAATAGGCACAGGTTGTTGCTATAGTAATGGAACATAAAGCTGTCAGTGGAAACTGTCAATTTTGTTGTCTGTTTGTGTTGTATCTATGTTGCTATGACAACACTTTTACCTCCGCCGGCGGAAAAGTGAAAAGTAAAGCTCCTGCGGAGGAAAAACGAAACTTCGCGGTCGCCTACACAGTCGGAGGATGACGGATTTACCGACGTTTGAAGAAAGAAAGTATTTTGAATGCGAAAAGGTTTCCAAGTCTATAAGAATACAATCATTATAATACGATTAACAATGAGTTGTAATCATTATATTTTCCCGATTGCATTTACTAGGAGAACAATGAATGAAGAAAAAAAGAAAGATTCAACATAATTGGACCAAAAATATTTTGACATTTTAAAAACCCCGAATGGCCGAATTTTTTACCCATTTTTTAAGCTCCATCAATCATCAGCATACAAATATATCTAAAACTTACCAAGATATTTGCAACTTGAGCAATGGTTATTACCTGCAAAATAAAAAGACACATTAGCTAAAGCTTGCCTGATACACTCAATACATAGACTCTACTCTTAAATATGAATTTCCACAAAGCACTAAAATTCCCTATAGGAGGTTTACAATCTAATAGAAGTAGAAACAGGCAGGAAAATATTTGCAATAGTCATTTGCCACTTTAATCTACCTGAAGAAAATACTGTCTGTCGAAACGTTTCTCATGATAATTTGTATAACATATAGATAAGTGGAAAGTGGCATTGTAATAAGTAGTTATTGTTTGTCAAAGTATTATCCTTTATATCAAAATGCCCAGCACCAAGGAAGACAAAAGTTAAGAAACATTTTAACACAAAACAAATTCTAGTATGGCAAACAATCGTTTATACGGGAGTTTAGAAAGTTGCAATTAAAGCTGAATTGTCGCAAAACATTCAACTAATATAGACGTACATTGTGTTTAAAATTAATAATACGAAATAACATTTTGCCTAGACTTCATGTCCACGCTTATTTGGTTCATTAAACCCAAGTCCCATTTCGATTATTTATTTAGCAAACAATAACAGCGAATCATTTTAAATAAAAGTCATTAATTAAAATCGTTTAATTTGAAAACAA